>JAPYZP010000295.1:0-28311 GCA_030522985.1 Torymus sinensis | reverse complement strand
TAATTCATAAAATGAAAAATAATTATTTCATAAACAATGTAAGTTTCATATGCATTATCTTCATTTCCTTAATTGATATGAATTGATCGTTACTGCAACATGAAAAAAATGAATCCACCAGTTGATAAAGAAAGCAAGAAAAACACTTAATACAATCAATAATAATGAATAGCATGTGAATAGAAAACTACTGGACAAAAATAAATCATTGTGCATGTGTGTAAACACGTTTGATAGACTTGAAAAAAAAAGATGATCCAACACAAAACGGCTCGTATAAAATATAATTCATTCGGCATTACATAATGCATTCAAATTTATTTAATTTTATCATCGAAGCGTGAGCTGAAAGTAAGTACTTGTAGAGCCGATCTATATAAACCGTCGCGACCAATATTTAATAAAACAAATACCACCGACCCACGGTTCCGTCTTATCTATTATGCTAAATCCATGTGCTCGAGTGGTTTTTCTATCGTGCCCCCTCCATCCCGCTCTCGTAGACTACTTCTCCTATTCCACCGCGCAACCGCCATATCGCACTTAACCTGTAGAATACACAAAATCAAAGCGGAATCGGCGACTTTCTCGAGACCTATACCAAATTGTACGCGCTCATCGACACGTAAACATGTTTACACACGCACACGCGTAAAGAACGAGTGAGCGAGAGAGTGGAGTGCACAAGGAAAAAGAAAGAATGACTATATATGTGTGTGCGGCGCAGCGCTCTCCAGGCTCTTCCACGAGTACAGACAGACACGAGTATATAGGGAGAGGAAGATATATAGCACCCAGTGACGGGTATACCTATAAGTAGGTATATAAAACACTTACACTTGACCTGGGTGTCGACGGCGATGCCCTGTCGACGGGCCTGGTTCACCGCCTGCAACGAAACACATTAGCAGAGGCTTATTATAAGTACTATGTGCTCTGTAAAAAAAGGCATACACAACTCTCGGCGCGGGCGCGCACACCACGAGGCGATGCGTGCGTGCAACTCCGCAGTATATACGATCGTCGCACACTCACTCACCTGCTCGGATTTGAGGGCGGACGCCTTGGGGATGCGCTTCCGGAGAGTGATCGGCGCTGTGTCCCAGTCCGACATGCTTTCTGTGATTCTGCCAAGTTTCGCAGGGGACAAGATCGGCGACACGAGTTTTTTTTTCTTATAGCTCTGACGAGGGGCCTGAGTAGTCTCTCTCTTCTCTCGCGTAGTCTGCGTGTGTTTGTAAACGAATGGCGGGCCTCCGCGTATAGTAGGAGTCGCTGTGGAACACGATTCGAGACTACCTACAGAGCTGGCGGCTGCGGGCTGCTTTTCCAGATGATTCCGATATGCATGCGCGCCTGCAGCGCTCTTTTGGGCCAAAAATGCGGCTTCAGGGCCGACACGCAGAGAGCGCGATGCGCAGTGGACGAGCGGGCGATTTGAATGAAAGAGTGATCGACAGCGTGCGCGGGGCCGTTGAAAGTTTCGCTGGGTGTTTGTCGGTCGATTTTTCGAATTAGCAGAGGTGAATGTGTAGGTTTGGATGGGGGTTTTTAATTTGGGGTTGTGGGAGGTGACAGTAGGAGGTTAGAATTTCGGGCGAGAGGTTGTCGGGCTTCCACTGCGCATGACGCGCGTATTTGTGGCTCCACGGGTGTAGGCGCGAGGACTCGCACGAATTCCAGATACTTCGACGAGAAGTTTAAGTGCTTTCTAGCCGAAAAGCACACGGTTTCCGGGTCGACAGCCGGAAGACTTTTATGTCGTCAGCTGTTTACGAATGGGATGATCGTGGTTTCGTCGGCTCTTTTTTGGATTTTGGAGTATAGCAGTCGGTGGGGAGCGAGACTTGTGGATTTGTACGTTTGCGATCGTTGTGTTTTTGGAGCAGTGGCTGGTGCGCTGCTCCGATTCAAGATTTTGTTTTTGTTGTTATCCCGCGAGAGCGCGAAGCTGACGTTATCGACCGAGTGATTTTAAAATATATATATATTGCATATAAAATATATACGCTGTATGATTTCAAAGTTGATGACAAAATTAGTTTAATGTACATACTTGGTTTTCTTTTTATTCCGTGTTTTGATGGTATATATAGAATGTATAAGGAAATGAAGTAAATATTTCAAAGTTCACTTTAAAGTAAATGGTATACGAAAATTTTGTGTATATAAATATTATTCTTACTAAAAATTTAAAATAACTAATCGTAGTCTTTTGAGCTGTTTATTATCCTTGTAAATTTTGTTGTTACGCAAAGAAACTAGTTTTTACTAGAATTTTTCCAAAATGGAGCAGATATCATCGGATAAAACAATCGACGATCTGATAAAGCATTTTTCAGATTTCATTTGTCTTTTGCGTATAAGGTATACGCTCGCGTCTTATGATATTATTATCGTCTTGCTACAAGTAAGTTCAAATTTTAGTATAAAAACCCATTATCAATTATTCGACAATTCGATCTTACATTATAAGTCATATTTTTGCCAGTAGCTATATTAATAATTCGATCGTTACAGTGCTATCATTCAAAATAACAACAACAGATATCTACTTTCCGCTATCATCACAAAGCGATCTTTAAAAAACTTCCTCATAAAGAGCAAAAAGAAACCTCGCGATCGTCAGAATATCATCTATTTTCTCATAATTACTCGTCATCGTCGCACTCTCGCGCGCTCATGCACTGACAGCTTATATATCTTACACCAAAAATAACGGAAAACAAAGGGGGCAACTACCTCGTGTCGCTCTCTCTCCCTCCCGTTACACTTTTGTACTTATACTTATATTCCTTGTCCGAAAAAACACAGTCACCGCAGGTCTCGTCCCCGCACACTCTCTCGTGCGCCTAAAACGAAAGTCCGTCTCCGTCGCGAGCGAGCGAACAAGCGAGTGTACTTACGCGCACATACATAAAGGCCATCAAGTAACTCTCTCGCTCGCGGACTGTACTTACTTATATACCACCTATATATATATACTGCTATATAGCTACATATATATAATACTGCAGCTCCTCTCTCTCTCGCACATCGCGTCCAGTCATCACGCACGGCCATCCCGTGGTGCGCGTACCCGTACACCCACATGCACGCACACACGTTGACACATATATAGAGAGCAGCAGCAGCAGAAAGGCTACCCTACGCAGCTCTTGTGCGTGAGGCGCACGCAGTGCAGTAGCAGTGGATCTGCAGCGTCGTCTCGTCGTTGACGTAGACGTCTGCGACGCAGCTATTGAGGTTATAGCTTATAGACGCGAGTTAGTATATATATGTACGCATATATACATAGTGCGGAGTGAGTCGTAGGTTGATTGAGACAGGAGCATATATATATATGCAGTGCAGGCAGAGGACGCGAGAAGGATCGGGAAGCTCGCTTGTGGCACGCGCCCTTCGCGTCTGTGTGTGCGTATAGTGTCGCAATATGACGGGATAGACGGATTTGCGGGAGCGAGAGGGACAGACAGGCGGACAGAGCTCGTCTCGCCGTAAATATAAGTGTGTAGGTACGCGCGTCGACGTTAGTGCACCTTTCGCGTGTATACCTCGCTGACAGATCTACCAAGAAGAGAGCCTATATATACAGAGAGAGAGAGAGAGAGAGGGAGGGAGGGAGAGAGTGAGTGAGTGTGTGACATGTATCTAGATGAATTTATCTCGCTACGGCGAAGATAGTACGTCGGCGCCCTGACGCGATTATCGTCAGCACCGTCATCGTCGCCTGCCCCTGCCGTCGTGGAGAGGAGGTGGCGAAGGAGAAAGAGGAGGAGGAGCAGCAGCAGCAGCGACAACGATAGCCGCGGCAGCAGCAGCGCCCGCCTCAACTCGGCAGCAAGTCGTCGCGGTCCGCGCTCCCGTCGTCTACGTCTCGGCGAGGCAGCGGGTCACGATAGCAGCAGCATTGCCATTGCCGAGGGCGAGGCATACTACAGCAGTTGCAGCGGCGGCAGCGGCGGTGACGACGACGACTACAACACGATGCTGATCAGTAACGATAACGACCTCGACTCCGAGTTCGTCTGCTGTTTGAGGACGATTGTTGAGAGCCCCGATCTCAACGACGTCAAGCGAGCATGGAACAACCTCGAGGAGATGGAGAACGCCGAGTGCGGGGGGAAAAACTCCACGTACGACTGCAACAGGAATTACGACAAGTTCCTCAGGTCGATACTCACGGAGATGCCAGTGAAGAACGTGGGGGAGATACCCAAGCTACTCAGCTGGTTCTCCAGGTTTCCCTTCCCCACCTCCAGTTCGAATCCCATCTCGGATGACATAGCTCAATGCCTCATAGACTCTGCTCCAGCTTTCAAGGTGAGTTTTGTCATTGAACACGCTGGCTCGAGCATATAGTTAAAGGTGAAGATTTGTGTATGTTATTGCGTAGCTTTATTTTGGAATAATTCTTGCTCTATTTACATATTTCATAACCTCGAAATGAGTTTTGATTAGCTTTTTTTTGCTATTTTATGATATACTTACTTTAGAAAATTAAATAATTTTTTCATGGTTAAATTCAGCTATAATTTTGTTCTATAAAACATAAAAAATAATTTTTGAAGATTTATAAAAAGATATTTTGCCACAAATAAAATCAAATACTAAGTTATTTTGCAGTATTAAATCATTTAAAGGTATAAATAGATTTCAACTAACCTTAATGAGATTGTTGTCGTTATGTTTACAATAAATAGTTGAAAAGTAGAAAATACTAAATATTATTTTCATGTAAAAAATTTTTATAAATTTCTTATGTTGACTTGTTGACTATTAGTAATATCTAATAAAGAATTATATTAATCTTTCATATTTTCATTGTATTTTAGGATGATCCATGTTTAGCTGATATCATCCAGGTAATACAGGACAATCATCAGAAATACCTGCCAAATCACAACAATCACAAAAATTTATGTAAAGCTATTGTTGTAGTTTTATCTTACATGCATATGCCTGAGAAGAAAATACAAACAAATAATGAAGACCTCATACAAATAAGGGATTTCTTAAAAAAAATTTGTAAAGCAAGTCAAGAAAATAATATGGCACTTGCTTGCTTCATGAAAATGTGTGAAATTCTACTAAGAGGAGATAGGAGTGAAGACCCAAGTTCAGCTTTAGTTATTGTTCTACAAATAGTTGATGAACATGAACAGCTATGGATACAGTATATGGATATAGCTGTTAAAGAAATTTATAAAGAAGTCACAGATGACCGAAGAATTGTGAATATGTTGAGTCTATTTTGTCATTGGCTTTGTCAACCTCCTTACACACATACTGAGTATTTAAGTATGTGGATAACTTTATTTATAAAAGGTTTAGAAAAAATGAGGAAACAGGGAATTCCAATGGAAGTGGCTGAAATTGTCTTGCCTACAATATTCTGCAAGTGTGTTGACATAGATAAGTTCTACTCGATTCGTATTGAATTTAATATTGTCTTATATTTATTAATGAAAGTGGGATCACTGGACTTATATCATACAATGATAGAAATGATTATTCCGTTCCTCCAAAAGTCTGAGAGAGTCACTAATTACCAGAATGGACAGGAAATAGTGCGATCGATCATAAAAACCATAGTGCAACTTAGGAATCGATTCCTTCAGCATCTCAGCGAGAGAAATCACTGTGAGAAGTGCGAAAAAATATTTCATCTCATACAGGGAGATTATCGTTCACGCATCTCAGAAGAAAACGAGGAAATGGAAGTTTCTTATCCTAGCACAAGTACTGGTCAGGGTAGATATGAGTGTGTCAAAGTTGGTCTTACAAATCTTGGTAATACCTGCTACATGAACAGTGTTTTACAAGCACTTGCAATGACTAGGCAGTTCTGTCGTGAAGTGTTACTACACAAAACTAGTGACTTGGCTGATCAATCAGTTTTGAAGAACCTGCAGAATTTATTTGCTTTATTAAAATATTGTAACAGAACTACACTTTCGCCCATCGAAATTTTTCATGCATCTAGACCATCTTATTTTTTACCTGGACAGCAACAAGATAGCTCTGAATTTTTATGGTTAGTTTAAACATTTTTCACTTTTAAGGTTTTTTATAGTTAATTTTATAATGAATGTACATTGCTTTTAACTCCTAAGTAGATAAATTCCATTTACATTTAATTAAAAAAAATGTTAAATGTAAAAAATAATTTCTCTTTGGATTTCACATTTGTATTATTTGTTCAACATCTTAATGATTACATATTGTTCATAATTTTATGTCTGAAATGCTATAGTATTATTTTACACATAAAAAGTTCTGAAAATCATTTCTTTTTCAGTCATTTGCTGGATGTTTTGTATGAACAACAGAAATCTGCACTTGGCAATAGCGACCAAAGTATTAAGAAATCAAAAGTAGAGGATAAAGAGATGGCTGATGTGGAGGAAGTCACTGGAGCATCCGATTCGCCTTTGAACGATGATGGCGCGGCGCCAAATATGGTTCGATGGACCACAGAAGAGAATTTAAGTGAAGGTGCTTCTTTGCAAAGGAAAACACAATCCTTAGCAGATTTCACTCAAGGTTAAGAGTCTTTGTAAAATCAAGTCAGCATATAGTCAAGCACAATGCAATTGATTTGAGCTACTTTTAATAATTCGTAAAGAAGATCATAAAAAATGTTAGAGTAAAACAAAATTAACAAAGATCTATTGCAAAATTTGATTGTACTATTTTGTATTCAATTCTTTATCTCGCAGTAACATTAAAACAATCTATATGCTGACTCATTTTCCAAAAATAAATCTAGCCGTACGCACGAATTGAAGCCACTAACGCAAAAACGCGCCTCTCTGTCTCATTGTCTTTTGTAGGTGAGGAGCTGGCACAGACGCAAAATGGCCTGTCGGACTCGCATTCAGACTCGACCGACAGCGGCATCCAGTCCGTCGGTGGTGAGGATTCGAGCTCATCGTCGGCCACGTCCAGTGGCGCTGCCTCCCCCTCCGATGCGTTTTCTTACCTCGTGCACCGGGTCTTCGGCGGTGAGCTCAAGGTCATCTACCAATGCGTGCAGTGCGGCACAGAGAGCCACAACACGGATAAATTCAGGGACCTGCAGTTGTGTTTCCTTGAGGCTCTCGAGCCTTCGGATCCGATCAAAGTGCAGGATCTCATCAACGCGAATTACTTTCAGCCGGAGAAGCTGACCGGCGATAATATGTACAAATGCGAGAAATGCGCTAAGTTGTGTGAAGCCCAGAGGATTATTAAAATCCTGCAGGCTCCGGCGCACTTGATCTTGACACTTAAGCACTTTAGGTATGCATCGTTTTCTCGTTCATAATATTACTTTTGTAACTCCAAAGCATGATGCTCAAACAAAATGTCTTATTTGGTGGTAATTGAATTGTCAAAATGTTCAGAAATTTGGGAAATGATGTTATATGTAATATTAATGCTTATTGTTTATGCAGGTATAATATGGAAAATGGGCTGCGAACGAAGTTGCGTCGCAAGGTCATTTACGATCACACAATCCAGCTGCCCGTCTTTGACCATGCGAATGAGACGTATGATCTGTATGCGGCGGTCGTGCACTCTGGCTACAGCCTAGACTACGGTCACTACTTAACTTATGCGTGTGACGCCCAGAATCACTGGTATAAGTTCAACGATAGTTACGTTTCGGAATCGACGCTCGAAGACTTCAAGCGCCTCGAGCCGCCTGACACGCCTTACATACTCTTCTACAAGAAGCGCACTGAGCTGGCAGACGAGGAAGACAAACCTGACATCTCGCTGCTCAGTAAAGAGCTTCAGGAGTACATTGAGGAAGACAAGCGTAATTACCAGCTCGAGAGTAAAAAGCAGCGGCCAGTGATAGCCGGGCCGGTCACGAGGCACAACGCGAATCGCTCGTGGGACCGGGATGACGACGACGACGACAGCGGCGGCGGCGGGGGTCGCCGCCTCGGGCCACCTAGCAATTGCGCTGACCATGTGAATATTCCTACCCAACAGTGTCTGTATTGAGGAAAGTACGTTGTCGCTCCAGAGCTGTATGAGAGGCGTTATAGCAAAGCTGAAATCGTGGTTGAGGATCGACGAGGTCTCGTGACGCGAGAAGAGATAGGATTAGGCCGCGAGCCAATTTATTGAAACTGTATTTTAAAATGTGTAATCGTATATAAAACGCTCAAAATTTATTTAGGAAGTTCGTTTTTTGTAAAAAATTCTGCTGGTTAACATTATGGCGCTCTATTAGGCAAACAATTTTTTTTATTTGATATCAAGTAGTTAAGAGCAGACCGTCTTGAAACATTTTACCATCTATTTAATGAACACATGTTATTTTGACATACATCTTATGCAGAGGAATCTGGAATGTCGGAAATTAATTGTACGATTGCATTTGTATGACTAAAAAGTGAGCTTTCTTTGTATTTCTCAACGTAGCTGATGTTTATTGTTTCTTCATCATCATATTTATTTGATTTAACAATAGTTTTCCTAGTACTAATAATAATAGAAATTTCACGTAGATAGTTCGCTTCTTTTTAATAATAACTAAAGTATGGCATACTTCTAATGCGACTGAAATTTTAATTTTTATAGTACTAATATATTTTATTTCCGTAAATCATTACTATTTACGTGTACTTGAAAATATCTTTATAAAATAATAATATAAATTAAAAAAAAATTGTTATATATATTAACTGTTTAATTAACAGTTTTCAGCATAATGGTACCGTAATTTATAAATGTCAAAATTCTATTCTACATAATAAATACATTTTATAAAAGTTGTAGTACTCGTATTTAGATACTTATTTACGCACTGCCAATTTTTTACTATATATTGACAAAAAATTAAAACCATACAAAATTAGTTCTTGAATAACTATTCATATATATTTTTACATTTCTAAATTTTGTATTAAGAGCCTCGTTGATTCGTTACCACGATTCCACTTAAGCAATTAATGTTAGATGATTGTCTGACAAAATGTTCTAAAGACATGTTTTGCTGAGCTATTGACTTGTTTTCAATTTAAAGAAGGGACGGTCATAATTAATGTTCGTTAAAGTCCATCTTTTTTACATAAATAAAATTAATATGATTACGATGTGATCTATCGTTGTCATGTAAGCATGTAATTATAAAAGCTTATAGTAGTTTTGAATTTAGACTTTAACAATGTTGTAGCAGCGATAAATAAAGAAGAAAAGAGAAGAGACACTAAAAATAATTCGTTAACATGAAGATGTTTTGCACATAGACAACCTGCAATATCTTTTGAAAAATAAAAATTAATTTCCTTTTATTTAAATTATTTTGTAAATTCTTTTATATTAATAATAGCAATTAATGCAGTGAATATTTCTTATTACATAAGAAATACAGTTTTTCCCGAGATTATTACACTTTGACTGAAACAAATATAAATATTGGTAAAATATGAAAATGGATACAGTGAATATTCATAATTTTATACAATATTGAAACGGAGAAAAAATTACTAGACAATTATTGGCTGTGTCATTAATTCAGTTTAAGCCGTTAAATTTTAAAATTATTTTATATGGCAGTAATATATTCATTGCATTCTCATGTAGAATTTAAAGTGTGCTATTTTAAATAAAACTTCACCTAAAATTTAATAAGGTGTACATTTCTTAGTCAATTTATGTACGTAGGTTTAATATTGTTTATAATTATTGAAATCTTAGCGTGAACACGAATGTATGGGGAGGTGCAAATGTAAAAAATTAATATTATTTTCCTCCTGCTTTCCAGAATATTTTATTGATACATACTTCAAACTTTATAAATGGACTCAAAAATGTACAGTTTATGAATTGATGCATTCAAATTTCATTTAATTAATATTTAAATATCCTGGTATTGTTTACGATAATATTCTTAAATTATTTTGACATATTTTATTTCTACAATCAATGCGCTACAAAGATATAATTTTTATTTTCTCATAATTCTGTAAATTGAATAGGAGATTCAAAAAATATAATTCGCTACAGCATTCGTCATTGTCTCTGTATATACTCGTACAATATGTAAGTGTCTTCTTCGTTCTCAGTGACGAAAAAGAAAAAGATAATCTGAGAATCAATCCATACAAAAGTTTGAACAGGAAACTTTCTCTTTTTCTCTTCCTAATGGGTTTTAATTTACACAGACAAGTATGTAAATAGTTGTATTTAAGGACAAAAAATGAAGAGATATAATTAAATTAAAAATAAAAGTAAATGAAATTTAAAACACGCGTTGAAGGTCTGTGATAAATTCATATGGAAACCACATTTCTTTTTCTCTTTGCATATTCTTTGATATCACTTTCATTTATACTGTATAGTAATATCTGTGTATAACTATTTTATTTCCATATTTTCTGCTATGTTCACTTGTAAAAGAAAGAAAATGTATGCCGCGAAAATTATCAATTATTTTTGAGAAATAGATAAAGAATCCTATATGTTGAATTAATTTAAGCAAAATAAAAAATACGGGTGCAGAAGGACAGTATTAATTTTCAGTAGCGGCCAGTATTTAATTTTTATCTAAAGTTATTTTTTTGTTCTATGTTCCTTTAGTAAATTAAATGTTCAGCTAATGCGGATTGAGCATTAGCAAAGTATCGTTAAAATTACGCATACAAATTTATAAAATGACTTCTCAATAAGTTTTATAGTAAACTGAAGAAAAAAGAAACGTTAATTACGAATTTTCATTCACTAATCTTAAATTAATTTTGAATGAGTTTTTTTTTAATCTTTATCAATCAATTATATGTAATAATAGTACCGTTAACACGTTATTACACATGATTTAATATTTTAGATATTCGCATACAATTGAAAAATAATCGCAAATAAAAATTATTGATCACGTGTTTAATATAGGATTTAACTAATGTAAGAATTGTATTTCATACTGTGAAATAAAAATATTATAAAAGGAATACATTTTTATTGATGTATGCATGTAAAATCATATATAAGAAATTACAAAAGTTTTAAATAGTCATTAAGTTTGAATTTTTTTATAAAGAAAAACAAAAATACTTGAAAATAATTTATTTTTTTTAATTATATTTTTCATATATATGAAATATTTAAAACTGCCAAAGTTCTTAAAAGATAATCGAATTCTATATATGTTTAAATATTCAATTGACTTTCCCTTATCGAATTACAATTTTCAATGTTTCTTCTTGGCCAGTTTCATTTCTCCACTCAACTAAAGCTATAACGTTATGTTAAGATTCATTACCATAACAAACTACCACCGATACTTACACATACGGAGCCCTTTTTCCTACAAACAAAACTTTGTCCAAAAAGCCCAGAAAATCAGCTCGCCGCGCACGTGAGTTGAATCGAAATGAATCGCGCGCCTGGAATTCATTGCATATAATTTCGACTGCGAGATAGTGGAGACCGAGAGAGCCTGCGATGAACGAGGGACTTTTATTTCGAACCGTGTATATGTATGTACGTATATACGTAAGCTTGTGTACTACTGTTATCCATCGCGATGCCAAAATTGTATGGAGAGGAAGTTACGGAGTTTTTATGTGTATACCGTCCGAAAATTTTATACGCGGAAGGGAATTTTCGGCTGTCATCGTCGTAAATATTTCTCTGCGGTTTATGGAGACGAAGTCAGTGGGGGAGAACTGGGGATGATTTTTATTGACCGAAGTAGATATGGGGTTCGAGTGAATTCTCGCGTACGGTTTTTATTTTTCAGAGTGTTTTATATAAATATTCGGTAGCCTTCTTAGAAAATTTCGTTTTTAGAATACGTAAAATACCTGCATTTCGTATTTATTAGCATTGGTACCTATAAATTAATTGATATACTTGGTCAATTTGTAACATAAATTATTCACTGTAACTTTAATATTATAGTGCGAGTGGATATAATTATAGTAGTCGAGGATGTTATAATCGGGTTGCATTTAGCTTTTCGGTCAATGAAATTAATTCTGCTTTCTATTTTAAAAGTATATTTAATAAGTAAACTTTTAACTTTAAATGAAACTTAAAAGTCTCAATCAGTATAATTTATATAGTCATATCTATATATAAGTAATATTTATACTTTACTTTATGAGTCTTGATTTTAAAGTTTGTTGTAAAATATTCGCTATATAGAAAAATGTCATGAACCCACGTATGAATTGAATATGATAAAATAAATATAGGTCAACAGTATTTGGGTTTCCGCGGATAATAGGCAAGTTGGTGCATAAGATCATATATGTTTAAACTTTTGATACGGGTGCACCATCACACGTGGGCTTAAAAAGACGCGTTCCGCGATGTTGTTTAAACATTTCCAGGAAAAATTGAGGTCAATTTTGTCTAGAAATCTGAATTCTATTACAGGCTGGCAGCTACGCGACAAGTGTGACGAAGAATAAAATTTTTATAATATAATTTTTACATGAATAATGTATGAACACGGTTTCTAAAAAGCGCGCCTGAGTATAACGATTTAAACGAACAATTTGATAGTACCATCGTCTAATTTCCAATAACATTTTTTCCCCTTTTTTTAAATGGAATACAATCTTTCTTTTACGTTCTTCAAGGATTTTGACTTCGAGATTGCACACGTGTAAAGTTATCTCTTCTGTGAAAATAAGGGTCTATCGATAATGTCCACTTAAAGTATATTGCCACAGTGGAACACGAAAGCGAAAATGTCGAACTTGATGATCTGTAAAAATAACAACCACGTACGTTATATAATACTTTGAAAATACTTTTGAGGTAAACTTCAATTTCACAATGTTATTCAGGATAATAATACTTTTAAACTCTATTATCAAACTTTTTATTATCATTTTGTAAAATTCCATATTAATTTATAATTAATGATATAGACACGTACAAAAATATAAGCGAGACATTAAAAATACCTCATAATTATTAAATAATATACCTCAGGCACTGACCGAATTCAGCCAAGCCGAAAACCAATTAAATTCACAAGATTGAAAATGCCCTACCTTCGTTAGTCGCAAAATGAAACTCTTTCACCGAAAATATCCATCAGTCGCCATTTAAAAATAAAACGAACGAATCCCTTTAGTCGCGGACCAATTGGCGCCGCACCAATTAATTGCTCGGGCGGCCCGTCATCATTACAAAGGATCACGCCGCGTAAAAAAGGCGATCCCCGAGCTCCCTCGAAGCACACTTCATAAACAATCGCCGCGAAACCTCCCCCCCTTAATTGCTTTTTTCTGCGTCTGCATTCTACAATATAGCCCCCTATCTCCCGTCCCATATTTCAAGATTCTCATTCCCGCGCCCGTTCTCTCCCGTCCCTTTTTTTTCCGCGTCCCCGAGTAATTTCTTAGGTACAGCGTATACCTATACATATACGTATATACACACTTGCACACGCCACTGCTCCATTCGCGCGATCGTTTGATCGCCGAGTGTATGAACCCGGCGGAGTGAGACGCGCGCGCTTGTAGGTGACAGTTATGCGATATCGCGCGTGTATAAGGGAATTTTGCGGCTATTTTATGGAAATGTATCGGGCGATTGTTTGACGATCGTATGAGCTTTCGAGGTTTATATATGCGGCAAAAGTGCTACATGGGGGATGGAATTGCGGAATTGATGTAAGTAGTGTATGGAGGGTGGATATAATGATAGAGGTAATTTTGGATATCGAGGGGGAAAGAAAATTCGTTCACATACGGATGAAATAATAATGCGATATTTCGTGTGCGTAAGTATAGTTATGGACGTATTTGGTAAGACATTGTTTTATCGTAAATTATGGTATTTTGTATTCAATATTGAGTTGCAAAAAATTAGTATATATACTTATCTTGATAATATTTTCATTATTAGGCATTACCAACGAGCGATAGAAATTGCCAGAAATGTAATCTGTTTATATAAGGTATTATTACCGCCTGCACTGTTACAAATTACATTAACTTTAATGTACATACCGAGACAGTTTGCATTTTAAAACAGTTAAATTTAATTCCATTTTTACCAGTATCTTAGTTATTGATTAAAAAATGGTATAAATGTGTAGAAAACGACAAACCCACGCCGAAAATATATAATTTCAGTAAATACATGCACAAGCAACGTAGCGAATAATATTGAAATGCACACGATTGCAGGGCGTAAATTAGTTGATTGCACAAGAAATACCACCTAATCCCCAAAATGTCCACCACACTCGGCTCTAAACATCCAAAATCCTCTATAATACTCTCATTTCACGTGTACATGCTGACTTTCGTCCGTACGATTGTCCCCGCCGTTTGTGCATATATGGTTGAAATCGCCCTTGACGCATCGACGCCTTTGTAAAGTTGATCTATATTATGTAATCGCAATTGGTGAAACTGCACCGCCTCCAGGGTATGCGAACGCTCGGGATTTGCGATCACATCGTCAAAGGGTAACGCGCGGATTCGAAATCTCTCATCGAACTCGTACCGTCTAGTTCTAGTTTAATTTGTATACACGCAACAGCTGCACACGTTATACCACCGGAATCATGTTTGTTTTTCTTGATTCAGCGAGTGTAGGTAGTGTACAGCTGCGCTCGAAAGTTTTGTGGCGAAAAGTTTTCTCCGAGGCACGGTGGTTATCAAGACTTGTAGGAAAGGCCTGGGAAGTTCGATTGTGTATGTGGCCGCGAGACGTCGTGTAGCTTTCAGCGAGGATTGGTACTTAAATTAATCGAACGCTGCGCGCAGCTGGGCAAGAAAAAGTGCTTTATACGAGTTTGATCGAGTCTGAGATGTACGTTGTCTATACTCTTCGTAAACTTGATTTCCTTTTAGCCGTTGATAGTTTGGTACATTATGAAATCGCGTTAATTAATAGTATAAGTAAAAAAAGAAAATGTTATGTGTACGAATTTTACAAGGATATTTGGGACCATGCAATAATGAATTTAGTCAAATAAAGAATTGCTGCCTGCCTGCTAAACATTTGTATGAATTCCTTTACACTCTTTCATTTTCTCACCCGGCGAACTTCTGCGCATTTTGTTACTTTAATTTCTTCAGGGCCGAGGAGTGGAAAAAAGAATAAAGAAGCAAAACTTAATTAAATGAAACCCTTCCCCTCTGCACTTGACGTTTCGGCAATTAACGTTGTCCTTTTCAGAGCCTTGTCTAGATCGACGATAAGGGCTGTAGATGCCGTTGATAAAAAGTTGGCCTCAAGATAGAACAAGTTTCAATTTATTATACTTATACTTTGTTTATACTGGTGAAAAAATGATCCAAAACGAAACGCACGATTCTTAATGAGATTTTATGTCAATAACGTTGTGACGATGGCCCCGAGCGGAAATTGGACTCGGTGGGGGCCGTTTTCAATAACATATAAAAGGAAATTTTTCACCGAGGTTGAGCTTAAATGATCCAAAGGAGGCTGTCTTGTTTTGAGAATCTTACCCAGCCGTATTTTCACTAATTGCTTTAAAAAACTTCAAGTATATTTTTATGTTTCATCAAAATCTTAAGTAAATAAAAATAAATAAATAAATAAAAATAAAATTAAAAACTGAAATTCGACACTGTTATTTGATTCTATAAATTTCAGTTTGTATTTAAATTAAATTTGAGTGTATTTCGTCGCGCGGTACAAAAAAAAAGCCAGTTCGCGCCTTCCCAAACGAAGAAAAGCCAGTTTGCGCCGGTATGTATTCAAAAGTTCTTATTAATGGAGAATGTATAGTGACTTATACGGAACGTCTATAACGTTTTGTTTAATTGTTATAAATGTTTATTTTACTCCGTAAAGTGTGTGTCAATTTGTCCCAAGCGTGGAAAGTAGACGCAAGGTAGCTTTTAAATGAAAATACCGAAACAACTCCTATAAACCATATAGCATTACTTTATAAACATATTGTACATTATATTACGTGCTTAACACATTAACTACGTGTTTCTGAACTTTTTTATCTAAAGGTTCTCAAGAATTTCTTCCAGGAGTATCTGTAATAATGATGGATGTGTGAACATACCTCGACAAAACCAAAAAGATATAATTTCATTTTTATTAAAAATTATTAAATTATGTAAAACAATTAATACACGATTGAAGAGTCTTCTTCAATTTTCTTCAATTCAATCATCTTCTTCTTCATGGTTTTCTTTAATATAGACTATTAATTATTTGTTTCTATTTTACCTTCATAGAATAAATAAACTTTAAACAAAATATTTTTGTGAATAATGTAACTGTAATTATAGTAGTGTTATTATATACAAAAAATGTTCCGTAAGAAAAAGTTCTTGTCTGTTCGAAGTAGATCTATAACGTTTGTAATACTTAACGACATTTCTGTGTTAAATCAATTTTTGTCATAAGCAATTGCCAAAAATCGACTATTTTTGACGTTTTTAAAATTTATTTTTATCCTACTTATAATTAAAAATCGTTTATTTAAAATTTGTGACTGCGCTAGTATTTTTATATTTTCTGCTTGGATCTGATTTTGTTCTCATTCGTGCGAGACTCGCTGAGAGAATTCGCGAATTTTATTACATATCTAAACACATCCAAAATGTACTTGTTTTGGTTGGAAATGCACAATAAAGTATATATTATACAATAAATATATATTGCGGCGGGAGAGATTACGTACCTAGGGTGTGGGAGCAAGGCTTCGCTCTCTTATCCATCGACCCCCGCAGCGATAGCACGTGCTTCATCAGTGCTCCTGCCCGTACACAACCACGTGCCTATACCTGGCTTATACGCTTCCCCCTGAAAGTTTATTTTAAAAGCATATAAGAAACCCCAGTTGCAGGTGGGAAAAAAGCTCTGATAAATTATAAAAATAAATGAACCGATAAAACGTATGAACTATGCCCAATCGTTTGTCCCACTAAAATAAGACTGATGTATACATGTATTCGATATCCATTGTTCCTTATCCTTTTTCTCCTTCTCCATTATATTTAAGTAATAAATAGTTCAGATTTGTTTTATGTATCTTCTAACGCTGATTCTCTACCCAGAAATGCGTGCCATCTGGATATTCCTTGTTTTATTTTTAGGATATTTTACAAGACATTTTTGGGGCACCTTTTGGGGATATTATTACACATATTTTAAACATTTAATAAAGCATCTTTTAAAGAGAATATTTGAATCTAGCGGGCAACTACGAACGAGAATTGTAGCTAGTTCATAAATTATATCTATTATTTACACGAAAACCATATTCATTCAGAAACATCTCTTTACCTCGACAAAGTTCGCTAATTATTTGTTCAAAGGAATCAAGTAGAAAATAATGAAAGAAACCTCACAACTTTTTGTGACGAATCTCCGAATGTCTCTGCGTGCCGTGAAAGGAGTCAGCGTCGCGAATGCGACTCTCAATGAAAAGAAAGACCGCCGCGGAAATAGATAGATATAAGTGTATACACTTCTGGAGTATGAACAGGAAACTTTTGACTCTCGGCAAAGGGGGCGAGAGAGAATCGATAATCGATATATCCGCGTCTTATAATCCGCCCGAGGGATAAGAAATCCCCGCAAGTGCTATGCATCATTTCGCAGATTGAAATCTGCGAGCTGCGATTCCGAGAACTTCCCTAAAGTAGCGGATAAATAACGTTTGACGTATTGAAAGAAGGAGCGGCTGGCGTTTGTTCGATTAAGGAAGACTCGCCGATTTGAGAATTCCGCATGAACTTGCAGCATTCGCTGGGGTATACAGTATTTTCTTTAAGTTGTATGGATCTCAAGCTTTTCTCAATCTTAATTTGTAGGACAAAAAAGAACGGTAATTAAAACTGTGTCAGCTCACGTGTAGCACTGAAGGTTTGTTGTTATGACTCGAGCTTGCAATCTTTTTCTTTTACAGGTCGTAAATTTTTTCGTAGCCGCGCACTGCGGAAACCTACCCGCGGCGTTTGCAGTAAATTTTTGTTTCTTAGTTTTCATTCCTGCGGGACGGGGAGTATAGGAGGTAAGTACAACGTCGGTATACGTAACATGGCAACTGCAGACGCGTTTGGAATTTCTTATTCCGAATGCTTCGAGTGTATATTTGAATTATGTCAGACATTATATTTATATTTTACGTGATGGGGGAAAAATGTTGATATTCTGTTGATGCGAAAAATGCTTAAATTTTAAATAAGATGCGAGGTATTTCTTTATTAAAATAGTACTGTCGTCGTTGATGAAATGGAATTTGTATATAAAAAATTTTCTTGTTTGTTTGTTATACGTTGTATATTTAAAAAATATTTCGATGGTATTTGTTGCAGTTATTCAATACTCTCTTCGTTATACCTTATGATACAGTAATTCTATTGATAAAGTGAATAACTTTGTAATAGTTTTGGTACAGGAAATGTATATGTCTGATCATATTTGAGACTATCTACTTAAGCTTTCTCTTATGCTCTATACGCATGCGTTTTCTGATAGCTATTCTTCAATTTCGCCCTAAACTTATGATATATCGTCAATCAAAACTAAATTTGTTTAACATTATATCATTAAAACATTATTCAAATATTATTAGGACGTTATATGTAAACGTTATTCAATCAAACATTAAGTAACAAATAATTCTGAACTTGACATCTCTTTTCACACAACCTGTCATCAAATCACGCCAAATCGTCGGTGCAACCATTATAATCTGTTCAGTCACTCGCATACCTATATGAGCAAATCCACCGAAATTTTAACTTTTATATAACTATTCAAAATAGCGAGAGAACCTTATGCGTACAGCACCAAGTTTTTCAAATTAATTTGCTCATAAAAAAAACTATTCTTCAAATATCACCAAAATTTTATCAGACTATCTTTACATCCTACTCTTTCAGAAAATTCAATCCGCAAGCGTACGCCTCTTTTCTGAAACAAAATATAAATACAATAAGAACGTACTTACAGGGATTTACTCAAAAAAATTTCGTTTAATCAATTTTACAAAAATAACAATTTTTTTTTGTAAATATTCAAATTGATAAATATTTTTCTTGTAAAACCGAAGAAAATAGCGGGTTCCAAATATCTGTGCCTTATCGACAAAAAACTTTACTGCATTTGAAAGAAGGACAGATCAACGCGCACCTCGTTTCCAAAAACATTATTGGATGGCATATCTACAGAAAGCATACTATGCCTCTTAGTATAAATGTGAACTATATAGATTACAACATTCGTTAAGATATTATCTACCCGTTAAATTTTTATTTCATGTTTACAGTGAAAAAAAATAAGAAATTTATAAAACAATATCCATTTCATTTTTTCTTTTAGGCCAAAAAAGTCAAAATTTCGATGGATTTACTCATATACAGATACCAATATAACGAACACTTCAGCGTCATTCACGAGATAACTCGAGGGCGACAATCTCGGCGTGAGTGCACGCCTGCACGGTGACGATGAGCGCACGCACATGCGCCGACTCTCCGTGACGATGTTATCATCACCCACGTGGCGTGATCTGCATAATGCGCGACGGCCAGTTCGCTGATCTTTTGTCAGGTCGTTATTGACGGAGCGTGTTGCCGGCGATTTTCCATGGATGCATACATGCATGCATGTGTGTATAGCGTTGGCACTGAGCGTAGGGTTCTACATTTTCGCTGATTTTGAGTGATTTATACGATTGCCGAAAGTAAAGAGATAAGGAAAGAGAATCGTAGAAAAAATGGGCATTCGAAAGTCGCTTATTCAGAGAGAATTCTGGTAACAATAGTAATATTCTCTGTATAATGCATTTGAAGAAAATTATTATATTACATGATGGCGCGGGATCGAAATATGATATTTTGTTTTTGGTATATAAGAAATTGGAATCATTCAATCCCACGACGTCAACGTGCGGCTACTTTAATCAAATCTACCAGAAATAGGCGCTCGCGTAAAAGTTATGTGACCGAATTAGCAATGCGGTATAAATAATCTGGCTTTTACTCGTTGTTGGCGCGATTGTCAGGATAAGCGATTCTGACATATTTTTTTTTCATTTTAAGGAAGTTGAATTTGACGAGAATGTTTGAAAAGAAAGAAAGACTTTGTTTCATTTTATAATTGAAAAAGTTCTATTAAAAATGATCAAGCCGGCAATTCATGCAGGTGTAGTATAAAAGTTTTGATGAATGCGATGTAATTTGCCGCTATGGAAACCCGAAGTTATCAAAAAGAACTTTAATTTGATTTCTTCCAAGAAGTTATAAAATCAATTAATAACAAGCAAAAAGTTTATAAAAATTCAATTATAACAAAAAGTCACTCTTGAAATACGTATGAAATCAACACGATATATTTCAATATCGAAACCACCTAATCTCCTTAAAAATGACCAGCCGTTAACCACACCATCGATTTTAACCGCATCCCTATCTCCATCCCAATAAATAAACCGCGACAGCCGTATTTAATAAAAAGAAACTACTGTCACCACTACTAACTCTCTCCCCGGATCTCTTGGCGCGGAGGCAACTTAACCCAATTCTCTCGGCGCATTTGTTCGTCTTACGCGTGGGCGCATTCAACCGTGCTATCGCAATTTTTCACCTTGAGAGCTACACGCTCGTCGTCGTAGTAGTCGGACTCTCTCTCTCGACTTGCTGTTTACAAATCGTTTATACTCACCTCACCGCGAAGCTCTATCTCGTTGTCCCAGTGCTCCGATGATCCACACGCCGGTGTTGATAGATATAAGTGGGGGATTTTTGAGGATACGTGCGGAGGTTGTGAAGAACGAGAGGCAGGCGCGAGAATTTTTGAATAGTTTAAGATTTTATACAGAAAACAGTATACATTTTTAATGGGTAAGTTAATTGTACAAATCATAATAGTCAGTTGGTCCTTAATTTTCAGTAAATGTATGCGTGCTGTGCAGTGAAATCTGAGTTTATGAAACTCAATTTGGCTGTCATTTCTTTTTTATTCTGCATGATTCGGTATTTTGTGCATAGAACAGTATTGATAAATAAAGTGTCCATTTTTAACAACCTCGAGTATGGCACGTGTCTTTGACATTGAACGTACTTTTTAGTGTTCGAAGATCCTAGAATAACGACTTCAAGTATATGGATGGATTGAATGAAAATTTCGCTATTTACTTCTCAATAACACATACATGTTTTAATTACAAAATTTGAATTAAAGTTTACTGAAAAAATTCCCTGTAAAGTTTAAAAATGCTTCCATTTACATATAGTTCGTTTTCACATATTATAATATATAAAATTTTCCGGCTCATTTTAGCATTTACCATCACGGATAATAGTGTATGCATTATGTTAATTATAATTTAATATATCTGTGTCCTAAAATACATTAGTAATAATAATTAAGTTATACTTATCTATGTATCACATATTTCGAAACAATTTAAGAACATTTTCAGTAAGAATGACAAGAAAACAATTGCTCATGCAGTAGTTTCCGATATACTTCCATTATATTCAAACTGAAACTTCCATAAAATTTTGAATACGTAAAGATAGCAGAGAAAATGTCTTTACATGTATAATAAAAATAGACTTAATATGCATTATTTACAATATTCATTTGAGTATTCATTTTTACAGTAATGAAAATTCTTATTTGCTTATTAAATATTTAAAAAATCACAATAAAGGTTCCACACTGACAATAAATAGCAGTGGTGTCCTTATAGATTTTAAGTTAATAGTTCATATTTATATAAATAAAAAACGTACAACAATTCTTTCATTTATTTCTATATAGCAACTTCTTCACTTGCAAATGATAACAATCATTTATAAATATCTCGATAATAAGTAATTTAGAAAAATTGAAAAATAAATTCCTACTTTACATATAATTATACTTTGTACTTCCAATTTCACATTTAAAAGTAATATTACACACGTTTACATCGATAATATAATATTACGTATAATTTTTACGCAGCCATATTCTATTATAAATTTAACAAAATGTATATTGTTATTAATCTACAAATATTAATAAGATTACTTTAACTTTACTTACAGTTATATACAATGACAAAGAAATGAATAAACATTTATCGTTTGACTAGGTTCTATATTGATAGAGACAATTTCATAGACGTATTATTCTACAATGTTTGCCTTTGCACACAGTGCAAAGTACATTTTGCCTTTGAGGAACAATACTATAAGTTTTCATTATTTCCTGTAAAGATTTTATACAAGTATAGCAATCTATGTACTGAGAATTTCACGTAATGTTATATATTTTGTCAATATAAAAAGTACTGGACAGTTGAATTTAGTTTCTTTTGCGAGTATTTAAAAAATGGCACATTAGTAACTTAGTAATAAATAGTCATGTTTTGTAATCAATTTGTTAATTCTTCGAGTTGTGTTCATTGCAAATGATAGATCATTAAACAAGTTTTACACGTGTTTGGTTTTAAAAATGGGCATATATATAGATGCTAAATTTTTCGTTTTATTGTGTATTTTAATAAATATCTCTGACCCATTAAAAAATCAATTCCAAAAGAGTTAAAAATGTCGTAATCATCTGTTCATTCGCATACTTATCGTGTAATTTAAATTCCAAAGTTGGACAAGTAACGATCATATAAAATTTCTTTTTGTAAACCAAACATGTATATACCCAACTCTTTTTCATCCCTAAAACAATCATACCGCGCTATACCCCTGTATACGTGTACGCAGTCTCAATTACCCAAACACCTATCGAAAATCCAAGCAAAACATTGAAAACCTCGATATGCGTCCCAACAGCTCGTCAACTCTCAGCGCGTCGCTATACCAAGAGGGACGATAAGTCGACGAGCATCACAGCCGCCCGTTTCTCGCCTCGGGGATTACCTCGATGAGACCATTGTCACCGCGATGATAATGATGATTATTGTGGCGCTGCTCCGCGGGCACGAGCGGCTCCTCTTCTATTAACCTCGGTTCCTTCAGCTCAGCAGCGACCGCTTCATCTGCAACAGCGTAGAGCGCGTTATATACAGGCGCGCGATCGAGGCCGCGACGTTCGAAACTTCTATTCGTGCAGGGCAGCTCTGCGGTTTTGTGTATGTGCTGAGTATGATGAAGCTCAAATCAGGGGGAGAAAGCCGGATAATACAAATGCGAGCGTCTGCGTGTGGTTGTGGGTATAGAGTGGGATTCATGGAAAGTAGAGAATGTGTGTGTCAATATCGTTTGTACTTTTTTTTTTGTTTGCATCACGATTATTGAAGATATTGAGTTGAAGTTTTTTTTAATTGTATCTGTTTTGAATGTTGTAAAATTGTATCTTGGAGAATTCAAATGCATTTTTGACAGTTAATAATGTCGAGAGAGCTGTGCGCGTAAATTTTGTTTAATGCAGTTAAGTTGTTTAATGCTTTAAGTGTAGTCAATTTAAGAACAAACATAGTTTACATATAGTTTTCAATTTTAAAATGTAAAATTTTAATATTAATTGTCATGCCAATTCAAACAATGAGCATTTCATATAAGTTACACAAGTTGGAATATTTGCTTGCAGTAGTGATACTAAAATGTTCCTCAACTATTTTCATTGGGTGGTATATGTGGTAGTAATGCATTCCTCATGCCTAGTGCTAGATCACAATTCAAGTTTCAAAGCATTCCATGTCATTCGAAGGAACCGAGAACACTTAAGGTGGTTCTTCCGCGAATCCCTAGTGTCGAAGCAGTGCTAAATGAAGTGGTTACCTAAAATTGAAAAAAAAAACAAACATAGTTGCAATGCGATTTATTTATTTAAAATGATAGAGATAGTCAATGTATTATAAATAAAGTGTATTTAACATGACTAAGATAACTTTTTTTTTCTAAATGTCGATATTCTAGAAACTAAACATTTTCACTACAAACAATTATTGATAAATCACTGGAATCTTTTTTATTGTTCAACCGATTTTTAGTGTTGAAGGTATCATTTTATTCCTTAAGTCATTCCATGGGGACTTGCCAAAGGCAAAACTCAAAATTATTCAAAACTCAGAAAGTAATAGCCAATTAAAAAATATATTATTTTTAACCACGTGCATGGATTTATCGGTTGAGAAAAAAAAAGATTCCAGTGATTTACTAATATTTGTTTGTAGTGACAATATCTAAGATATAGTTTCTGGAATACCGACATTTTGTAAAAAAAAGTTATCATAGTCATCTAAAATACACTTTATTGATAATAGATTTACTAGCTCTATCATTTTAAATAAATAAATCACATTACAACTGTGGTTTCTTAAACTTTTAGGTAACCTCTTGATTTAGCACTGCTTTGACTAGGGAGTCGCGGAAGAACCACCGTATAATATCTATATTTAACTGTTATTCAATATGCCTTGTTAACGTAAACTGAATTATGAAATTAAATTTATAAATGAAAAATAAAGGGATCATGTGAGTGTATAATCGATGAAGCGAATTAATTTTTTCACATTCCTTGTTTGCCTTGAATAATGATTATATTCCCATAAAAGTATAACAATATATGCATTCAATAAATCGCCATTCGGATGAATTTAATTTAAAAATCAAACACTTGCGATGAGTATTATGCTTCGTTCATTAACATGAGAGGCAGTCAATTCGAAAAAATAACAAATGATTTTAAACTGCAATCAAACTCGTGTATAATCGAATGAAATATGAAATAGTCTTATAATTATCATTATAATTATCATCAGCCTCTGTGATAAAAGCGTTTATAACTAGTCAATCCGAAATTACCCCGCACGTTATCTCCCCGTCGTCGATTCCGTAATCTGCGCTTGGAAAATCCGCAAAGAATATATTTACATTAGCTTTCTATCGTATATGCAACCAGTCATGGGCAAAAATTCAGTATATATACATATATAGCTGTAGATATGTATTTTTATCACAAAATTTATAGTAAAAAGTAAATAGTGTATAAGTATAATCAATTATGCATTAATGAATAAGAATGAAGAAGGTTAGTACTAGACAAGAAAAAGATGATTCGTATTATTTTTCTTGATTTGGAATAATTTTAATATTTTCAAAATTCAAATTGACGCTGTGAAAAATTTATCAATAATTATTAACTTTTTCTGAAACTGTTTTCGACTTCACATACACAAAAACCGTTTTGAACCTATTCTGCTTTAAGATACTTTGCTACCTCTTGTATAAAAAAAATCTCGCGATATACCCATCTAGCAAAATTTTCGCCCACGACTGTGTCAAAAAGCAAATCTCATCAGCAGTACACTGATGAAAAAAAAAGAAGCGAAAAGCTGCGTGTTCGTGAAACTTCACCTGTGCTGATGAGGCCGGCCGAGGCTGTATCGGGGAACTGTACGTGCTTGCGGCCACCTGGCCTGTCGCTCGTCGGGCTGCGCTCCAGGATGAGGGCGATCGGCGCGGCGGTCGGGCTCTGGGTCGGCGTCGCCGTTGCCGTCACCCGCGTCTCGTTGTTCGTCGGTGCGCTCCGACGCGAGCTCAGGCAGGAGGTCGCCGTCGTCGTCGGCTGCACGGTGTAGCGCACCGCCGGCACCTGCTCAGGTAGAGTCGTTCTTACTTTTGCATAACTCGAGCGCAGGTGGGATATAATGCATATATAGAGAAAGAGAGGGGCATTAAAGCTTGAAATTGAAGCTTGCATTAAAGCGTCTGTCGAGCGTGAAAAATCTCACGTGATCATGTCTTGTATGTGTGATTTCATGTGAAGAGCTCACATGAGACATCTTGAGATTTAATTCGCGAAAGTGGTGCAATTGGTGTTGTCTATGGGCGTGATTATTCAAGGAAAACTTAATTGGTTGTATTAGATCATGATGGAGGTGTTAATGGGGGTGGCGTTATGCGATCAGTCAATTAGGGGAACTAATTGAATTTTGATACGTTAATAGAATCATTTAAATTAATTCCTCAACCAATCATGTTTTTCCGCGTACAGAGTGTGGTAGATACCTACTTTCTACAGTGCAGTTTAAGCAATGCAGTTTATGTATTGTTAGAGAAGTATTGTTGAGTTACAGTTTTATTCATTCAGAGTTTTTAGTTATATTTGCAATTCATAATAAAAGCTTAAATTTTTTCTTTTCGCATTTCCACTATCATAAACATTCTGCTAAAAAATAGAAAATCTTGGTAAATTAAAGATTTCTCATTAATTCCTTTAAGCTTATAAATGATGAAGAAGCTTCCTGTACGGAACATTATGTTATTAATAATAAATAGATACAGTACTACATGTCTGATCAACTAATTTCTTTCTTTATTATAGATTAAAGGATTTTTTAATTAAATTTAGATTAATCGAAGTTTGAATTGATGCTGTATAAATTTATAATAAACTATAATTGCATATCGTCAATAAAAGCGGCTTATAGTAGCTCGGTGCAAATTTTGCTTGAAATAATCGATCGGACAAATAGCACGCTGAATAAATAATATTAGTAATTCTAGATTAAAATAGCAGGCATATATAATTGTATGAGTTATCTGTAAAAGTAGTATTATTAAGAAGCTCCACAATATAAAGTTTTTCATCGATGAACTAAAAATGAAAATATTCTTTCTACAAATAGCGTAATAAACTTTATCAAAGGGATTTTTTTTGTTGAAAATATGATATTAAATTTTAATGAAAAATTACGTGCCTTACAAAAATGGCGAAGAAAATAAAGATTAAACTATCACGTTTTCTATTTCAATTATTGTCAAGAGAATGTCTTATAACAATATTCTTTGTACAAAAATCACTTTGATATTTTCAGTTCTTTTTAAACCTACCCATTTTACAGTTCATCGGTGTCAAACTTCATCATGAGGAGTATTTGATGGTATGGAACTCTGAAAATGAAGTAACTTTCATTTAATTATTCTTCAAGTGAAGGTGCTATTTAAATTTGTATCCATTAGTTTAAATAATTTTATTATAAGGGATTGCATTTAGCTTAAGGTGATGTGAAGCCCTAATTTCAATATTTTTTAAATCAACATTCAGACGTTTATTTGGAAAAAGATGGTTGTTAAGCGCTTCGTACACGTAAACACTATATTCATAATTTTTTTTGGATGATTCTATTGGTATTTTCATGAGATATACTTGTTTGAAAAATAATGTCGGTACTCACATCCCCTTAATTAAACATAAAGCCAATATTGTTATGCTAGTTTTATGTGCATCAATGGAGTAGGTATACAAATGGAATGGAGTGATTGAATAGAGAAGTTTTAAAACAACAAACACGAACCATAGACATTCGTAGTTATGAACTAAAATTATAGGAAATCAGTATATTATACATATATAAGAACAATTTCAATTTTATTCATTTTTTTATATTTACTTTTGTTGTAATATTTTTAGATTTATATATTTTGTATTATTGGACAGGTTTTAGTCGAAATTTATTTTCGTTAATCACGAGGGACAGTGGCGGTGATGACAATCTCATTGGATCGGTAAATTTAGTTAAAAATAACAGAACGGCCGCTAAAAATAGCCAAATCCGATACATTTTAGGAATAAAAAGCCAATTTCGATTTTTACGGATTATGTAAAAAGCAGAAAATTACCGTTAAATTTATTCACTCCACTGCATCGCATTATAATTAAAACAGCTAATATTGAATCCGCTAAAGTATCAAAACCTTCCCGGAAAAGCCTATTTTCCGAATCCGGAGAAATTACCAAGTCAAATGATGCACCGCCGCGCGGATGTGTGCGCGTGCAGTAAAAAGAGCTGCAACTAAAAATTTCCCGCACACTAAGAGCGAAAAAGCGACTACAATGCGCGAGACAGCGAAGAGACAGGCGTGCGAGCACTCGGTGATTTAAGTTCAGTTTCTCTCTTCTTCTCTCATTTTCCGGCCTTTGGCTTTTTCATTTTCCGGCGCGCCGGCTGTAAGCGCGGAATGAACTCCCCGCGCGAGTAAACCGACGCAGCAGCTCTAATTACTATTGGAATCGGGATTTTTGCAGCTGCGCGCGCGGAAATGGCATGTGTTTAGGTCGGGGCGCGCCTCGGAGTTTGCGGAATATGCTTTTTGATGCTGCAGGAGTGGTAATTGAGTTGCTAAGGTGGGGCGGGTGGAAGCCGGGTAATAGCAGTGATTCGGTCTGAGTGTATAATGCTTAGATCGAGCCCACGCTGATTATGCAATTAAAGCGATCGTTATTGTGCGCGCGTTCAATGGATATGCAGCGTAATAGGGTTTGTTTTTACGAGTATTCCCGGAAAACATGCTTTTATGAATTACATATGGTTTAACATGCTTCCAACAACGTATTTCGGTCTATGTATACATACGAAGACAAGCCGATTGTAGAATTATCATTTTGTTT
>JAPYZP010000294.1:0-44109 GCA_030522985.1 Torymus sinensis | reverse complement strand
GTGCGAAAAAGTTCCGAGTGTGGGAATTTCGAAACGCGCGCGATGTGTGCAGAGCCTCGAACATATCTTCTTTTTTTTTATACCTGTATGCAACAACCTCCCTTTTGTTTTTTGAGAAACCGAGAAGCCTGCGAGACGAGCTTTTCTTCCTTTTTTATTTACACGCGGGGAATGTAGGCCGATGCAAAAAGTCCCGCGCCTTTTGTGCACTTTGGTGCGCCGCTGTATACTGGGTATACAGAGCTCGGAAATTTTTCCCTTCGTCTCGAATGGAATTGGCGCGTTGTTTCTTCAGATTGTACGCACGCAAAGAATTTCATCGCAACTGTAAATACACGAAAATTTCAATAGTTCATAGCCTTATCTCACATATAGCTTTCCTTTTACTAAATTAAATTATCCCTCGCCGCAATCGACCTTTTGAATGCACGAAATATATAGCTTGGCACAGAAATGATTGTTAAAAACTTAACGATAACTAATTAGTCCCACATGACGATCATCCACGCCAACCCGATCGCGATTTCGGGAAAAATTTCATCGACTCGTGAATGAAAGAAAAAAACAAAAAGGGACACGGGACTTTTTCCAATCGGCTCACTTCTATACTCGCGTTGCGAAAACATCACACGATCAAGCGCGAAAATAAAAGGTATATATGCGTCTACACACACGGGTATCGTTTTGTAAATTTACCGAGGGCCGAGAAAAACTCCATTTGTTCGCTTCCTCCGTTCTCTCGCAGATTATACGTACACTTATACATATAGAAAAAGGGATAAAACGGGAATCATTGGGCCCGACTCTTGGAGCGATGCCCGCCATCTTGGTCCCGTCCGACCACCGGTTAATGTGGACCCCGTGTCTAATAAATGTCCTTAACTATTAAACTTTGTATCGCGCGCATTGTTTTCTTCTTTTTTTTCTCATCTGTTTCCACATCATCATCATTTTTCTTTTGTTATCCCTTTGTTTAGCATCCTATAACTCCTATTTTTTTTCTCCACCCACCATCGTACTCTTCGCGTTTTTTTTCCTTCACTTTTAATTACAATAATCAATATATCATAATCTTACCGAAGTATACACTAGTTGGATTACGATATCTTGTGAAAAATATACATCAAAATTTTGTTACTTTTTTACATCACAGATATTTTAATATAATATAATATATATTTATATATATAATATATTTATTTATCTTCGCATTTAAATCTTAAAAATTTTTTTCCTCTGTCTACCCCCCGCATACTTGCGCACGCTTATTTTTTTCTCTCGCGCCTTCGCTACTTCATTAATCATTTCTTATGTTTACTCTCTATCTCTCGTTCTCCTCGCCTATTCTCTCTCCCTCTCTCGCTCTCTCTCTCTCTCTCTCGCTTCGATCGATTCAACTAATACATCGCAATAATATATACTCGCGAGTTCGCCTCTCGTCGCGGTGAAGCCGACGAGTCGATCGGCCGTCGACTCTCCCGTTTCGCAATTCAATTGTATTTTCCGGGGGATTTAGACGGGGGGTCGCGTGTCGCGCGCTCCGGGCGAGTCCTTCCGCGCCGATCCCGGCGATAGTCGCGCGCGGCATCCGACTTGTACCGTATTATTATTTTTTTTTTATTCCCTTTTATCATCCTTTTTTTGATTTTACGTGCGCGCGCGCGCGTCCCACCTCACTTCCGCGGCTGCTCCCAGTGCGGGCGCCGCGCGCACACGGGCGGTAAGTTATATTTAAATATAATAAAATCTTTATACAATCTTTAGAACACTTCGAGTTTCACTTTAAATTATCAAAAAATCACGCATTCAAAGGCAACTTTGTGATATCTAATTACACAATTAATCAATCACTTACACATTAAGGTATGCTCGTATAACAACTAATTAGATTTTCCTAAAAGTATAATTATCATTTTTTTTTTATTATTTTTATTTTCATATCCCCCCCACCCCACCCACCCTCACCTCGTCGTCGTCGTTTAGTCCTCATCGTTCCTCCCCGTTTAATAGATTCAAAAAATAACGAACGAGTTATTCCACCGCGCGGGAACGCGCAAGGACTCGCCGAGCCGAGGGGGCGTTATATATAGGCGCAATCGGGAAAGTCGAGGCGCAGCGACGATTCGCTAAATCGTTCTTTGGAAAAAGAAAAAGTCGCGCGCGTGCGCGTGTGTTTTTAACATATAGGGCCTGATTCGCGTTAGTCGCCTCGTCGTTGGACTCGTAGTCGTGCGATCTTTTCTTTCGTTTTTTTTGTTTGGATGGCCAATTGTTAGCTAGCGATTTCTACCGATTACCAATTTGTTTTCCTCTGCCGGAATTTCGCGTATTACACCAAAGAAGCCCGTGTCGTATATTATCTATCGTAACGTAATGGGAACTGAAACGCAGGATTTTTTATATCAAAATAAGAGGTTTTACTAGTAGGTCATTAATGAGAATGGTTTTCTTCTTTTTATAAAAATAGTTTCTTTTTTTTATCCACTTTTCGGGAGGGAGTTACTCTAATCGTATATAGTACTTGTAAGCTCGCGAGAGTTGCAGGAAAAACAGTCCGCACGACGAGGAGCTCGACAGGCTACGAAAGGCGCGATCGTATACCAATTTTCTTCATTTATCGATTTTCTACACGTAATCTCAGGTTTTGTTTGTTATTTTTTTTTTTACTTTAACCCTAGCGATCATCCGAAATTTCGATAGTTTCCGGGCCCGATACGGCGAGCCGGAGAGAGACGATATTTCCCTTACTTTTACTTGTTTCTTAAACCTTATACCTTCTAAATGTTTTTTTCCTCCCAGCGAACGCATCGCAACGAGTTCCCTTAATCGTAACTTTTATCATTTATTTTATTTTTTTTTAAACGACAATCACGATAGCGATAGATTCATTTGTTTATAATAATATATAATTTTCACATCTAACGATAAATTTGTTTTGTTTTCCTTAAAAGAGAATGAGTCTCGGGGAGAAAGAGCTGGTTCGCGCTTTTATTTTACTTACTTTGAAACTCGGAAAAGTTGAGTGTTATTTTTTTTTTTTTGTTTTTTTTTGGGAAAAAGGATCGAGTAGTGGACCACGATTAGAAAGTGTTTCTCTTGCTCTGTGATGGAGGTGTTTCCTGATTCTTTTTTTTTCTCATTACACATCGAGCGCGCGAAATATTGATATTTAGAAATATTTTTTGTCTTTTTTTTCCTTTGTTTTTTAGTTTAGTCAGACTTTTAAGTTCCTTACAGCTTTAAAAAATTCTAGATTATAATCATTTCACGATCGATAATGTTTCTATTGTTCCAAGTTTCTATGATGCAAAATATTTAGAAAATTGAGATCGTTTAAAATGCTTTGAACTTTTTTGCTTTGAATTTTGTAAAAATATTTTCTGTTTTCTTTCTTTTTTTTTTACTACGATTTAGATATCAACATCATCCGCGCTCGAGTTGAAAAATATTACATATAATGATATATTCATGTGTGACTTTGTTGTGTACTTGTGTGACAATTAAAGCGATTTCGAATAAACCGCTGAGACGGTTCGATAAAATGGAAAAACATCTTACATATTGTCAATTCTCTAAGACAAATAATTGTTCTCAATCTTATTTCCATGAAAAACTTCGTCATTCCTATTCTAGTCTAATTTTCCGCATCAATTTACAGTGATTGCCCAATTTTTATCAAAAGATCTTTTTTTAAGGAAAGAAATTCAACCGAATCAGCAGTTTATCACTAGCAGTATATCACATCTCAAGTCATATCAGCCATGCAATTATGACCCGAGATGATGTATCACGCGATATAGTGTCTCTTAAATATCATTATACATAATGGATGAGCGAGATTTATTTCGTACAACGTCTCTTGTGTATTATGTGTGTATTTATGTTATAACTCTATGCCTCGTTTATTTATTATTTTTTTTTTCACATTATATCCGAAAATTTTTTTCTCCTCGAAATGGCCTTAAAGTTTCTCGCTTCGCTCAGGTAAAAGGGGGGAAAAAGTGAACACTGAGAATGAAGAGTTTCTCATCGTACTTTTTTCCAAATATGATTTCGGAATTTTTCACTTTTTTTTTTCAACGCCGAAATGTTTATTACATACTCTTGTAGATTCCGTTTAGGCGATGCTTATACACACATTATCTGCCTCTCCGTTGCAATCTGTCGTTCCCATAAGTCTTCTTATTTTGTTTTATGTTTTTTTTTTTATACGTTTTTCTTGACTATTTAATTCCTTAAAACCACGAGAAAGTCTTTGCGCTTTAATTTTATTTTTTATTTTTTCCTAAATAATTCTTTAGCCTAAAGTGAGACCTTAAAAACTCTTACACACTCGATAATAATTCGCGCACTGTTTCAGCTTTCGCACGAATAAATTTAAGTTTAAGTTTCCAAAAACACCGAGAGAGTAGCCTTGCCATTTATACGTGACGTTTTTTTCGTGTATAGTAATTTTTTTCTTTAAATATTCTTTATAATAAGGAAATGCTTGCATTTTTTTTTAAACACCGAACATACATGCCTTAATTTATTTACAGCCTAAAGTTTCAGTCGAATAAGAGTCATGATGAGTGCGTGGTTGTTATTATATTTTTTGCTGGTTACTTTTTTTCTAAAAGATTTTTTTTTCTTCATTTTCTAAATCACCTCTCTCTCTTTCTCCTCACATCGTCTGTCCGTTCTCCTCCCATCGTATTTATTCATCTTCGTTCATCTTTTGATTATGGGTGGTCTTTCAATCGCATATATATGTGGTTCGCCATCGCCGTTGGACTCGCTCTTCGCGCGATCGGACTCGCTGAAGAATTCGACCTATTGTAGATCTTCGGACGCAGATAGGGCCGCGTGCGCGCCTAGATCATGCCGCGGGGCGGCGGAGCGCTCAAAGGAATCGTCAATTTCTCTTGTATGTACCTTTTGCTTCGTCTTTTGTCACAGTTAACTTTGCGGATGACGCGCGTCGCCGCGCGCCTTCAGGAACTTGAAAATTCAGGATGCGATAGTCTTAGACGCGAAATAACTACCATGAAAAATAGAATGGACGAGGACTAACACCTTTTCTTTCTTCTTCCTTTTTTTTTCTTCCTTTACGTTTAGTTTAGAAATTTCACAGTTCAATGTCGCGTGCGCTCCGCCAGTTCGCTGCTGCTTCGTCCCTCCAGGCGCGCCGAGTGAGTTGCACGTCCGCCGAGGTTATAATGATGATCCAGAGTCCGATCCTGAGGTTTCGTCGGTTATCACTCGCGGTCCGACGGGCGGGAAAAGGGTTGTAGTAGGATAGCCTTAACAATCGTTTCGTCACTACGGTAAAAATGTTCGCGCAAGCGGTAGAAAATTTGCGGTTTAGTTTTTACTTCTTTACTTTATTTATTTTTTTTTTTATTCTTCCCGTTTTTTTCTCTCAATTACTTTACTTCGTATAAAAAAGTGTATGTGGACTTTCTCTCTCTTTTTCTTTTCCCAATCTCTCGCTCGTCAATTCTCCATGCTCTTTCTTCCTTCGGCGGCGACTGGTGTGTGTGGGTCACGCACCGTGTCCGCGTTCTGCGAGATCTTCTCCAGCTACGTCTTTTGCGAAACTCGTGTCGGCCCGAAGAAACTGAGATATATCAGAGAATATTGTCGCTTTGTGAAAAAAACGCGCGCGCCGTGTGTGTGCCAACAAGTCATTGGCTATATAACATAGCGCATCGTTAAGTGTCGTATCTCCTATACATGCGCGATCGCACGCGCGCCTCGCTCCCCACCTATACCTTCCTCTTTTCGCTTCTACTCTAATTCACACGTCGTCTCTCTTTTTTTTTCCTCAATTTTTTTTAATGACCAAAAATATATGTATATGTATATGTATATATATAATATATCATTCTTATATAGTTATGTTGCCTCCTTAAACGTTAAGTAGTGTTTAATAGTAGGTATAAGTTGTTTTTTTTTATCATCCCATACGTTAGGTTTAGTTTTACAGTGATAGAGAAAAAAATACGTTGCGCTCGTTCAATAATTTGTCTCCGAAACCTTATATACCGCAAGAGCGTTTCGATTATCCTCCTTCGTTCTGACGCTTCGTCGTTCTCTTAGTTATTATTTTTTTTTTCTTGTTTAATAATAAACCACAATATCGATTAATTACAATTAATTAAGAAACAGTGCGGATCGATCCGGTGAACCTCGCTTGTGTGTTCTTCTCTCTCTCTCTCCTTACTTCACCGACCTCCTCCCTTCATCTCACGCATTTTTTGTTTAACCGTACATATATATTTATAATTTGTTTACTTTATCCGTTTAGTTCGTGATCGCATACATGGGATATTTTTTTATACAATTCACACGTATATTTTGTTGCTTAATGGGGGGAGGGGGAGCGGACAAGGGGGTGTGGGGGGCAGGGGGAATGTCAAAGTATGCTCGACAGGGGTATCATGCAGTCTTGCGCGGGTGTTTTTAGACGTTAAGGTATGTTTTTGTATTTTTTATCATTTTAAATTCGTGTAATAATGTGTTTTTCGTGTTTTTTCATCGTGTATATCCTGTGTTCATCACCTTCTCCTTAAGTGTACAAGTGTGTGTGTGTGTGTGTGTGTGTGTTTAAGAATGAGATTACGCGCGCTGTAGGTAGCGCGCGCTCGCTCGTCCAGCTATTTTCGCCTTTTGAATCGTCTCGTGTACCATATATTTGTTATCGCGTGTTTTTTTTCATATATTTGCTCACGCCAATCTCTCTCGCGCACGCTTTTTTTTTCTCTCTCTCTCTCTCTCTCTCTCTCTCTCTCTCTCTCTCTCTCTCTCTTTCTCTCTCACATTCTTTCTCCATGGTCGAAAGATTATCAGTGCCGCGCAGGTCGCGCAAGCTCGAGGCGGCTACGCCTCTCCTCGGCCTACGCGAGCCTGTGAGACGCGGCGTCTTTAACTGTCGGAATCGTGGGTATTGACGGTGGTTTGCTGTCGTATGGCGGCTTTACTGCAGCGGCATACGCTAAGTTTTTGTTTGTTTCGGTTTTTTACTTATTCTCTCCGCTTCGTTCTCTCTCTTTCTCTCTCTATATATATATAATGTATAGATACTCAAACTCTGCGCTCAATGTTTAACTCACGTTTCGTTCTACGCTGGCTTATCTCGAGACTCGGAATTCAAACCTAATGTTCTTTTTTTCTTTTTCTTTACAATGAAGGAAATGCGTTGTGTCGATTGTTTAGCGCAGCTGCCAATGTGACTTTCTGATGCGCAAAAGTTTTCACTTATTGACACGGATTGTCGTTAGGTTTTCGAAGGTTACCGAGTATATTCAATGCCACTTTTATTTAGAATTTCCAATAGTTAAATTACAAGGTTTCGAATTAAGTTTGGAATTTCACATTTTAGATAGAGCAATACGTGTCAATAAATGAAATTTGCAATGCAAAAGCCCATTGGCAGTCACTTAATTTAGCATTTTCAAAATTTTGTTTAGGATTCGTGTGTATAGGAAAGGGATTGAGGTGTAGCTGTATAGGAAAGGACGAGGTTGAGAAGGGTGCAGATTTAGAGAAAAGCAGGATGTAGAGCAGCGATAGATAAATAGATAGATAATGGTCAGATATAGATCTAAGAGTATTAGATACGGATAAGACCGAACAGATTGTGACAGAGCGATCCTATTGGTTGCCAGTGAAAATCCTTGCTCTTCTGGGTGTTATACATACAACGATGACGTTCAACTGATTGTTTTCAATCATATACGTATAGCAAAAAGTAAGGATTTTGTCTGACTAACGTTATCGAAAGATGGCTTCGCATTCCTCGGTTCATCCATTGTTTGCTTCTACGACGTCCCGAAACTCTACGTGGTGAAAGATGATTGCACAGGCAGGGGAGAGGAGATATCGATCGATTTCGCGAAGAAGTCGACGATCGCGGACTCGGATATATATATATATAGATATGAATGGAGATTGTGTAGCGCGTTGTACGTGTGTATGTATGGAATTTCGTATGATTCGTGTATCCTTTTCTTGTCAGAGTGTCAATAAGGGCCTCACCGGAAGGGTCGTCCGTTAACCATCATCTCCTATCATCTCGATTAAATTATCCTACACCATCGCGTTCGCATTATTATTTTATATCCTTATTATTTTCTAATTCATCGTTTCGCCGTAAAATTTCTCTCTTTCCTAGAAATCTCTCGTTTGCAAAAGACTCGCTTTTCAAAAGAACGTATAGTGTGTGTGTAAACTGCGCGCGTTCAGTTTTTCTCTCTCTTTCGTCTAACTCACTCACTTAATTCTCATCGCCACATCTTAACGTTTTTTTCCCTCCCTTATATCATTAAGCGTATAACAGTAGTACTTATATATCTCCGCCTCGCTCATCATCATCGTCGTCGTCGTCGTTCTGTCGCTCAGAGTCGCGCCTAAAATTTCGTTAACTTTAGCTACTGCTCTACCGTTTCCTCCATCGTCGTCGGCAGTTGCTGCTGCTGCTGCTCCTGCGCTGGACTCGGTGATCGCTCCATCGATTCCTGCTGAGACGATGGCTGCTGTTGCTGCGACGACTGATCGGTCGGGGTGACCGGGCGGCCGTTGGTGGGCGAGTTGTTGCCGTTGTTGTAGCCGCGCTGCAGCTGCACCACCAGGCCACCCGCCGCGACGCTCGCCGCCACGGCCGCGCCGCCCACGGCCGTGAAATCCTTGTGTGGCTGCTGCTGCTGCTGAGTCTTCTGGCTCGAATGATCTACTATAAGCTTACTATCACAGGCACTTTTTTTGTCAGTTGACACGGCGTAGAGGTTGTGTATGTCCGGGTAGTGGTTCAGCTTCTTGTTGTTGGACTCCGGGCGGTCGTCCGCCTTCTCGGTGCCGCCGCCATTCTGTACCTGGATTGAAGAGGCACTTTAGTATATTCAATCCCACCGGCGCTTACGAGATATAGATCGTTCAGATTGTATAACAACTCGTTTTCCATGTCAAAATGAAGTGTCTAATATTGTTAAAGTTTTAATTTATCATCATGGTTTCAAATTTTAATATATGTTATAAGCCATGAGTTTGCATCCGATCTTTTATGGGGTACTGTACTATTAGATAACTGTAAACCATCACCATTATTACTTAATATAACATTACTTCTTTTTGACTTGACCAGAATTACGCGTTATCACGTTTCGAATCTTCTTATTGTTATACAATCTAACTATTTAATAAAGTAACCGTACCCTTAACTATCACCGTTGTGTCCCACAGAAGCCATTATAGTCTCTAATCGTGAAACTACCTACAGAAATACAGTAAATGAAGACTTATCTACTAACAGTTAATTGAAATGAAGAGTTTTAATCCAGAAAATCATCTTTCTTTGGAAGATATGATTAGATCATAAAGAATTTTGAGCAATACGAGTGAGTTTTACAAGTCTTCTGGCTTTAAGTCTTCTTCCATGAAAAATGATTCTCAAGAATTTCAGAAGTAAATAGCCGTCACATAGTCAAAGTTGAAAATTACACTATTGCATATTATGAGATGCAATCATTACATACTTTTACCAGGTATTAATAAGCAATATTTTAATGGTAAAATTGACACTTGACCAAGGCAATATACCGAAAGTGGTGGTGAAGTTCTTTGTTTGTTTTATACACATGATTACGCTAATAATTCAATGAACGATTGCAATGTTGATTGTTATCAATAATATGTAACATACAACGTAAATGAAGCGCTGATATATCACATATATGTTGTACTTAAGGAGTTTTTATAACTTCTTCAAATATAGTGAATTGTGAATAAAAAATCACGTAGAAAATGATGTGTTGGGTATCAAGGGGCTCGGGAACGCCCCGAAGTCAAGTATGGGTTGAATTTAAGAAACATTAAGAAAGCTCTTGGTCATTGAACGTATCAATTATTGAATCTAAAAACACCGCAGAATTCCACCACCAGAATCCAAATCAGATATAATCAGCAATCTCAAGCACTCAGCTATCTTACCTCGCGCTCTCGGCTGCTCCTCGAGTCCCGGGTGGTCTCGTCCTCCCTACCAGAACCGCTGAGCCTGGACAGAGAGAGCGGCGTAGGTGGCGAGGCGAGTCCCCGGTCACTGCCTTCGTCTGTGGCGCGCGCGCGCTCCGAGGGCGACGGACTGAGGTCGACAGTGGGCACGCGTTCGGGCCGATCTGGCAGCGACCTCTGTCCCGTCGCCGTGCGGCTGTAATTACTCGGCGCCTCGTCCTCGCTGCTGTCCTGCTGCATGGGCCGTGGCAGCGGCGTGCGCCGAGAGTTCCTGCACAGCTGGTCGATCAGGACCTTGCTACTGCCTAGGTTCTCCGGCTGCGTTTGCCCAGCGTTCGCCGTGGCACCACGCTCGCGCGGTATACCCGACTCGAGGCTCGACCTGATCAGGTTGTCGAGGAAACTGCCGTTTGCTGCTGCCGTACCGTCGTACAGACTCTCGGCCATCTCGCGCGACGACTTTATCAGCGAGGTCGCTCGTGCGTTCGACGTACCTGTTACATCATTTAGTCGTTATTAAGTTACTATGTATTTTAGTCTAATAGAATAAACGAAACTTAAAATTTATAGTTCTGGTAACATATAGGCTTGAACGCTTTATAGAATAAAAGTTGGACGATTGAAACTTAAAAATAATGCATGATTTAGTCTCATATACAGTTAAGGGGGTCTTAGAGCTATACATATAGGTGCTCCAAATCATCTAAAAAAATATTTAAAAATTACATTAGTTATATGTACTAATTATATACTATAAGGAGGCAATATTTTTGATAAAATTGCCCAATACATTATTTCTAGGCCCACTTTACCCACATATATTCTATTTCTAAGATTTCGACTTTGTTGTAACTTTGTGAAGTCAATAATCGATGGATTTACATGGATGACAGGGCCTAAATTATTTGCAATTCATCCAGTTATGGGCCAAAGCTCTGGAAATATAATATTTTTTTGAGCAGTCAATTTTAAAATCAGAATAATGAGCAGAAATCACAAGAATTCTTAAAATGAAGCATTTAAAAATGGTTTCTTAGCTTAAAAAAACACTTAATCAAAAAATTTAACATATCCAGAGCTTCCACCCATAACTGAATCCATTTGAAGTAAGTTAGACCCAGTTTCATGAAAATTCATCAAGTGTTCCCTTCACAAAGTTACAATAAAATCAAAATCTTGAAAATGCGATATATCTGAATAAAATAGGCCTAGAAATTATGTCTTGAGCAATTTTATCAGAAATTTTACCTACTTATAATATATGATTATTACGTATAACTAATTATATTTTAAAATATTTTTTAGGTGGTTTGGGACACCTTTGGAGCACTATATACCTCTAAGACCCCCTTAAATACAAAATGTACTCTTCAAGTCAAAGGGCACGGTAGTGCCTTGAAGGCAAGTATAATAAGACAACAATATAAAAGTACGATAGAGAGGCAGCGTTCAGATTACATAAATTTTCTCTTAAGTTTGATGTCCCTAAGACGGATTTCAACCCCTGATATCCCATCAAAATGATGATTGGCACAAGTCTGATTTGAATCAAAAGAAATTTCCAGGTTTATTCGAACAGCAAGTATGAGCAACGTTGTTATTCACCTGGCTGCTCACCGGCCGGCGCGCCCTCGCGTTGCTGCTGCTGCTGGACGATGGCGTTGCGCTGCTGCTCCTGAAGGCCGCGCATGCGCTGTGTGGCGAAGTACTGCTCCGGAAGCATGCCCGGCACGTTTGGCCCACCCGGTATGAAGGGCGTGGGCATGAAGGGCGTCGGGCCCCAGAAGTTGAAGGGATGAGCGAACGGCAGGTGGGTCATACCGTCCATGAAGGGCGGCATCTTGAGGCCGTTTGGCCCGGGCATACCAGACGCCGCGCCCGCCCCTGCAGCCGGGGTAAAGGGCTTCTGAGGCTTCAGCAGCGGTGGCTTCTTGTCCGGCGTCGACGCCGCGGTCCCGGTGCGCAGCGGGGCCGTGCCCGCCGCCGGCGCTTCCTTCGCCTTGTCGTCCTGCGGCTTTTGATCCCTGCGGAGATGGAAAGCTCAATAAGTATCATTTTTTTAAATCGATGTTAAGGTGCCCATTTCCTTTTTACTTTACGTAGGACAGAGTCTTTTTCCAGGTTACGAAGGTATATTGTGCCATTTGGGGAGCTCTCCCGTCCCTTTTCGGGGCGTTTGCTCTTATACCGACACACGTCAACGTATATATCGCGGCGCATCTCCTGCCTTTAAAAAAGGGTCGGGAGAGCTCTTAGACTGGCACAACAACACACATAATTTGGATGTTCCCACTCTAAGTGCATGAATTTATCTTTCGTGACAAATTTTTTCAGTGTAAAATCTATCTCGTGTAACATAGGTGGGTTAGAGGATGAACGAGAACGAAACCCAAGGAACAACAAAACGAATTCTCACCTCTTCCTCGGCCTCATCAGATGCCGCTCTTTGACTTTGTACTCGAGTGTGGAATGTGGAACGCCGTAATAGCTTCCGGCTCTGTGCACGCTCATCTCACCCCGCTGCACGGCTCGCACCGCCTCAACCAGACTATCCCGGTCGTAATTGCGATACTTGCCGCGCTTCGGCCTCGTGCCCTTGCCACCAGCGCCGCCCTTGTTCTGATTCTTGCTGTCCTGCGACTGGGCCGAGGACTTGGACTGCGCCTGCTGGCCCTGCGACTGGGCCTGCGCCGACGCCGACGTTGGCTGGGGCGGCGTGTAGCGGCCCCGCTTGTACGGATTCGGCTCGGCGAGAATCGACTGGCCGCCCTGGCCTCCTTGGCCTTTAAAATAAGGCGTAGTTTGTGAGCCAGGACCGAAAGGTGAGCATTTTTTTTTATCGGAAAGTATTTTGGTTAAGCTAGGAGTTTAAAGTTTTTTTCTGGCGCTTAGAGAATCCTATAGTTATGTGTTTATGTGTAGAACCTAATTTGCTTAAAGGCTGCTTGTAACTACATGTGATAAAATTAATGTGGAAAAGCTCTTTTATACTTTTAGGTAAATAAAAAAGTTTCTCATTCTTATGGCTATAATAATATCGTTCAAAATTCTTGCATGACTTGCAGAGGTTGTGAAACTATCAGAGTTTCATCGTGAGCAAATGGTACTACCAAAGATTTTTCTAAGTATAGAACTACATTAAGGGCGAATGAAAACATGACTTGATGCACTGATGTTGTGTTTAATGCTTGATGCATTAACATTGGGTAATGATTCATGTAAGTGGGATGGTTTTTTGATTGGAAATTATGCAGTGTCTGTATATTGTCTCTGTCAGTGCACCAGTATTTAGATTATCATGCATCGTGCAACTTTAGATTGTCAAAACTCCAGTTGAGGTCAATTACAGGTTGAAATTACAAATATACACATCTTGTTTATCGAGGTAATAAGAGATGTTTGCAAGTAACGCTAAAACACCAATGAAATAATCGCGACGATCATCTCCTCACGGCCCATCTCTCACCTGGCATGCCGGTGGGCGGCTGTCCCTCTTGGAACTTGACGCTGATGCTCTTGGCGATGACGTCGCGAAAATTGACGGCCATGCCCTTGCCGACGAGCGAGTTGGTGGGCGAGCTCGTGCCCGAGAACGCGGGACTCGCCCGCTCCAGAAGGCCCGGGCTGTTGGCCGCCGCCGCCGCGGCGAAGCTCTGGGCGAAGGCCGCGGGCGAGGGTCCGGCCGGCGCCTCGGGCCCATTCTTCCCGCCGGGTATGGGCGTCGTGGCGCCGGTTATCGCGGCCGCGCCGCTCGCCGGCTTGTAGGACGGAATCTTGAGTATGGGCGGCCTGCCCTGGCCGCTATCGCTCGCCTCATCCTCGAGCGCCGGGTTGAAGTCGTCGTTCGTCATCGGCGCACGCTGACTCGACTGCAATCCAAGCGAACGGGAGGTCAGAATGAGGATTGGATGGTAGTTTAGGGCACGATTGAAATGGCTCAAGGTTTTGGAAGCAGGTAAAGGTAATTTGAAAAATTACCATGTTTGTGTAGTTAAAATTGTAATAATCATGAGACATGGTAATTTTTCTAGTGTTGGACTGAAACATTGTAATTTATACTACAGGAAAATATTCTCTATCAGACCATGAATGTGTGAAAATTACAGCCATTAATGTTATAGTTGTTAAATAAAAGAAGAACTATATCAAAAGCCTTTGTTTTAAAGATTTACAAATAAATAAGTTATTTGAGTAAAATTTCTTAATCATGTCCTTATAAGTAGCTGTTCGCATTTGTATTTTGACAAGCTTCCTATACTTTTGCAAAAAAAAACTTGAAAATTGAAAAAAATTTAATTTTCTAAATTTATAAATATCATTCAAATTCAAGTGGCCCTGTACAAAACAAGAAAAGAGTGAGAGATGACATGAGGTGATGTTGATTGAGCGCGCATATATCCATTGTCATCACCTGTGTGAGACGATGGTGTAGCGAGGCGTGATGAAGGTGCTGCACTTGGTCCCCGTTAACGTTGGCATCCTTGCTGAACCTTTTGTCCTCGCACATCAGCCGGCGCATCACCTCGGGGATCCTGTAGTATTGCGTCTCCATATCTGCGGAGCCGATACGTCCTGTTAATGTTTCAATATTCGGCTGGCGCGCGCGAGCGCTCTGTCTCAGGTTCAATCGACGAAATCATAAAATAAGTGCTCGCTGTGTCTCTCTGGGACTAATATATTACACACAAAACTGATGATTTTTCGGCAATTTAGAAATAATTCTCTTTCCAAGGTTCCAAATACATATACAGTCATCCTCGAAAAATCTCGTGTGTTATTATAACATTAAAACTGGTTATTTATTCAGCGTCAGAGTCATTCGTTTCGTCGTCTTTTCATATATAGAATCCTAATCAATTATATAGGGTGAACTACGTACACTTAATAAATCAAGGCGCGCGGGAGCGCGCCGAAGTCAAGTATTATATATATCATATCCTCCCAATTATTGACACAATCAGTTATCCAAGCCCAACCTTCAGCCGAATCAAACTCATAAAGTAGAACCTCGTAAAATTCAGTTTTCCGGCAAATAGGAAAAAAAAGCTAACAACGTCGCGCGCTGCTCAAAAACGTCCGGCCAGAGTATAAAGAAACCAAGAAGAGACTCTCAGCGAAATAAAGCCAGGCCGCGCGAGCTGCTAACGAAGCGGCAATTACGTGTCGTGGAAACTTTAGGCTTCCTGGAAATCTCCTAAAAATGGAAGCGCGGGCGTTTCTTTCTTACTGCAGCTGCGAGCGAAAAAAAAAGTCAGAAGAAGCGTATGCGTATATATGTGTATGCACTGGTGCGACTACTCGCCTTCTGGGCGTTATGTCATCAGGCCCCCGGCTTCTATCGATTCGCGAAGACTTACGTGGCCGCAGAGGCCGCAGCTTTTTGAACTTTCGTCGTCGTCGTCGTTATCCGAGTGCAGTCGCCGCTCGCGCGAAGTCGTACCGTCGCGCGCGTTTCGTACGGATAAATGACACGGGTTGACCCAATTTCCGCAGCGACGGCGGCTGCACTTCGTGAGCCGCGCCACGCGCGTATAGGCTTGCTGTTACTCAACGGGAGGAGCTATATAACATCGTCGCCACCAACGTCGCATTTGTCGTTGTATAGTTGTAGTCGTCGAGTGTATATGAAGAGAGGGGAAGGGGGAAGAGAGGAGGAAAGTTCGAAACTGCGCGAATTCGTGGTATCCGAGAGAGGCGCAATTGCCTCGGCTCGATTAATTCGTTGAGCGCGCGCGCGCGTGCAGGGGTACGGCTGCCGGCGTCGCTGTACGGATTCGACTTTAATGAGAGGCGCGGCTGCGCACGCTGGAGGGGGGGGGGGAGAGAGAGAGAGAGAGAGAGAGAGAGAGAGAGAGAGAGAGAGAGAGAGAGAGAGAGAGAGAGAGAAATGCAACTTTTGGGTGTCGGATGAAATGATTCATGTTCATGAATTATGAGTTGATTTCATCGTTTTAAAGTCGGCATGGAAATGATGATAGATATTTTTCCTTCATCAAAGACAAGAACGTTTATATAGGCAGTCTGCAAGAATTTCGAAGAATACTTCAAGGTTTTCCTTTCTAATTCGAAACAATATTTATTTTATTTAGATTTTCCCTAAAAACTCCTTGAATAAATATTTTAATGATTATATACTTCGATACCGACTTATGGCACGATAGAAAACGATATCTTGCTAAACTCTGTATACGCTAAGACGGTTGAATATTTTTCAAACAGCTAATTTTACGAAAAAAAAAACATTACAAAATTAATATGAATTTTCCTGACCTTTGAAGGGCGCAGCGGCCGCGAGCATCTTCTGTATGTAGGGCCCGATGTTGGTGTGCTCGAACGCGGAGGACCAATCGGCCGCGGCCGCCGCCGCGGCGGCTGCGACAGCGGCGTTGGGCCCGCCAGCCTCTTGGCCCCGCTGCAGCAGCGCCCTCAGCGACTCGCCGCCGCTACCCTCGAGACTCGAAAACCTAACCAGGTCCTCGATCGAGAGCAGTGGTTTCAGCAGGGCCCGCTCTACCTCCTTCTCCTCCTCGGCGCCCGACAGCTCCTTGTCGTCCACCTGTCGAATGCAAGTTGAAGAAAAAAAAGAAAACTCTAGCTGCTGTCCTCGGTCGTATCAGCTGTTTGCCTACGTGTTTTGTTTATCTGTGTGGTTATCTGTATATATGTGTGTGTACATTATGCCTATCTGTGTTGTGAGGTTATGGTTCGATAATTGTGTATTTTGTCTGTGGGTATATGGCGTTTTTTAATTAAGTCGAAAGTTATTTGGTTTTGTAAATTTGTCTTTCCCGCTATAAGTGTTACCAATTATAGGGGTATACTCGCCGTCGGGGCGTTACTACGCCCTATAATGTTATCTTATTTGAATCGAAGGTTTACATTCGATTTTCGTATATTAAAATTCTTCGTTCTCAAAATTAAATTAAAATATAAAACATTACTACTCTAACTTTAGGCTGGTAACATTTATAGCGAGGATATTAAATTTTATCATAGGCTATAACTTTGACTTCGAAATATCATCAGCTCCCGGAGAGTTGCGCCCGAAAAAAGTATGTAATTATAACCTTCGACCTAATTGGCACAATAATTCATGGACGAAAATAGATCAATTTATTGCAATGATTTATCATTATGGGTCTGCATTATTATTTCTTATTTCTGATCGGTATCTCATACCTAATGTTACGGGTCGACGATAATTTATTTATGTAAAACATGTGAGACAATTATCTGAGCGAGATTTCGAATTGAATTCAATTATAATAAATTATTAGTTTGTTTACGAAGTTCTGTACGATTAACTTCAATATTTATGAAACTGTTAAATTGAATTGCAATGAAAATTGATCATTATTTCGTCGTATGAACAGTAGTGGTTCTAGGTAAAAAATTTCTATTGGCTATTTATGGTTTTAAATATTTCTTCTCAATGTAAAATATTATTCTAAGTTTTTCGGTTAAGAAGATAGAATAACGTTGCAATTATTTGTATACATTGAATAGAAATTTTTTACTGCTTTTTTTTTTTACTAATTCTAGAAATGATAAAAACAAACGAAATAATAAGGTAGAACATCACGTGCTTGTGTCAGTTCAACATCGACGGATATTATGCATTTCCTTTTAAAAAATCCTCTTTTTTAGTCGTCGTGCATTAAAAACATAACAATGGTAACAGAGCATTCTAAATTGACGTAACAAGTATACATATATTACAGATATGTATGCGTGAGAGACGGGTGTCTTTTACTGTTTTCTTCGCTTCGGGTACTTGTATACGATTTCGTTCGCGCTCGATGTAGTGTGAAAGCGAGTCATGCGAGGAGAGACGTCGATCATAAATAAAGTATATATAAGAAACGAATCTTCGATCAACGAGACATATCGCACGTGTCGGACAATGATCCCAGATAACATTTTTCAGTAACGCGTCTGCGCGTGGTTCTCGTGCTTGCGCTGATGCTACTTTTACTTCTTTCAGTCTTGCATATTTACTGTCAAATTTTAGATTGTATATGCTATTCAAACAATTTTAGTTTATATGAATAAATATAATTGCTTTGTATTATTATATAAATCCACTATTTTAATGTTTTATTGTTATCTGGAAACTAAATGAAAACATTCATTTTGTGTGAAACTTCAAGGCCGTGTTTTCGTGTGTGCGGGCGGGAGCGAACGTCAACAGTTAACGGCGAAAGCAAATATTAATAATGATTTGAATATTCATCAATGTTAACATTTATTGAAGCTTTTGTACCAATAAGTTGATATGATTTTTTTTAAAATAATTCTAGCAAACGTAAAAACATAAACCACAAAATTAATTATACACATAAAAAAGATGTAAATAAATATTTAATAAATTATAACGTATTTAATTTATATTGGTGTGCATATAAACAATAAATAAATTTTGAATGTCATTGATGAATTACCATTATATGTATGATAATTGCGTTTTTCATAATACTTTTCCAAAATTTTGAATATCCCGATTGTAGAGCTAAATTTCAGTACAACAGGTGGTTGAATATTTTAAAGATGACATTGAATATTAACTTTCATCAGAATTAATATTTCGTCTGCTTTAGTTTAAAATTTTGGTAGCCGTTTAGCGACATTCATGGTACTGTAATATTTCAGCTTACGAGAATATTATGCCAAATATAGTATATTAATTTTCACCGGTTATATAAAATCTTTTTCCATGCTTTTGCATCCCGTTTCGCTTATTGTTCTGGACCTTTGTCACAGGCAGCTGTCGAAAACAAACGTTCGCACCTCGCTCGCATGCATACACGCTACATCTTCCCAGCAACTTACCTCGAGCTTCGCAAGGTTGAGCGGCCAAGAGTTCAACTACAAATAGGTGACATTACAATATAAAACAAAGTTTTAAACACAGCCCATGCAACAGACATCAGGTAACTAGCGAGTTTCGGGACGATCGCACGACAAGACGCGTAGACCCTCGTCAAATTTTTCATCTTTCGCCTCTATCGCGGATATAAGTTACTGAAATTGCACATAAATATAGGCTTATCACATGCTCGTGAACGATATGCAAAATATAACAATGGCCTATCGATTGGTCTACGAGAATTCTGCGATCGCCATGCCAGAGGTATGTTTTGGGGAAGCTTCATTCGTTCTTCCTAGCCAAAACCACACTTAAAGTTAATTGCATCTTGTCTCGTTTCTCTACATTTTCCGCGACAATTTACTAGGATACTTTTCTGCTCTCAAAATTTAGAAACACTGCGACTGAATTCAGTGCACGATGTTAATCAAAAGTTTCAAATTCAGCGTGAGGAAGACTTACAATTTACACATTTGTTCATGATATATGTACAAGGAGATACAAGAATAAAATCTATAAAATTAATGATACTTTGATTCTAAGGATTTACCATTACTATATATTAAATGTTCAGTAAACAGAATATGCTCCAATTCATAAATGAAAATAAAAGGAATTTAGAGACGCGGTAGCGTTACGACGCCTTGTATCTGGCGATACTCGATATGGATCGCCATCTTTCGATGATATTTATTTCTACTTTAACTTTGATTTATATTGAATGTCTATGGTACACTAGCAACCAAAAGTTTAAAAGTTTCAAATAACAATATCAAATCAATTGAATTTCCGGTACAACGAAAGTGCATAACAATATAGTTAATCATCAAAGAAATTTGACATTTTATTTTAAGAAAGTTAAGTAGCGCAGTAGCGGCCCGAAAGCAAGTACGAAAATCCGGAAAATTTGAGCTCGCGATCAGCCAACTGTCTCTCGCATCGCGACTCTGCCGTACACCGGGGTATGGAACCGAAGAAAAAAACCGTTCGACTCTCTTATCCTCGTCTCTTTGCCTGACACACGTGACGTCCCCAAAACCTACCTCGTCCACTTGCGGTAGCGGAGTGGTCGCCGCCGCCGCCGCCGCCGCGGTGGCGTTTTGCCGAGCGGTCGCCGCCGCGATGCTGTTCGGCGGCGTGGCCGTGGTGGTGGTGGTGGTCGTGGAGGAGGTCATGGTGCTCGGCGTGGCGGCGGCGGCGGCGACGGTGGTGGCCGACGAGGAGGCCGCCGCCACCGCCGCCGCTAGGCAGGCCGCCGCCACGGCTGCCACGCCCTGCACCGCCGCGGCGTTAGGCCCCTGCTGCGCCCCCGCCCCCGCCACAACCGCCGCCTCCCCGTTCTTGCTGTTGTTGCTGTGTGGTGTCGCAGTCGCGCTCGTGTTGTGACTGTTGTTGTTGTTGGGGGTGGTGCTGGTGTTGTTGGCGGCGTTGGCCGTGAGAGAGGCATCCCTCTCTCGCTCCATTGCCAGTTTGTAGACCTTGTTGCGGAGCGTGCTGCGGGGGATGCCGTAGAGCACCGCCGCCCGCCTCGTGCCGAGCTTGCCGCTCTGGATGTCGCGCAGGGCGGCCTGCAGCTCGTCGTCGGTGTAGGTGCGCCTGCCGCTCGCCCCGCCGCCGACCACCGGGACGCCGGAGGCCGTCACCGCGCCCGTCACCCGCGGCTTCGCTCGGTAGCTGCAACGAGAACAGAGCGTGTCGATTAGAGCAGGCCTTTTCTACTATGTATTCCTTATTGCAACCTTCTTTAAATATATCAATTAACAAGTTGTCAATTCAATTATTATTGAGCTCTTTGCATATTTTTATTTTACCTTCAAAACAATGGGGCGCGCTGACTTTTTTATCTTGTCGGATTCTTAAATAATTCTTATTCATATCCTCTAGGACATAGTTCAGTAATACAAAATGTATGTTATCTTTTGTTTCGAAATTCCTGCATCTACTTTAGATAAATGACTCGATGTAACGCTCGTCCGTAGACTTTTCATATGCAATAATACCTCGGCGATTGCTAATATAAGGCCTAGCTGTTAATAGGGAAATTGCTTATGAATCACTGATCGGTTACTGATAAGAAAATTATTGCAGCTTACGCTCGTTGGCGTAAGGTCGCTGGTTTCGTCATGAATTTAGCCCAGTCTGACCTACATTCGTCGCGATTATTCTATACGTGAATCGTATTGGAAAGAAATACTCGTTCCGATATGCTATATATATACTATCAATAAATAATGCAAAAACTCACATTATTAAATCGATTGTACATGCATTCCATTCGTGGTATTAATAACGTATTCAATTTTGAAATATAAATGCATTGAGAATATTCTTATTGTTTAAAAAAATTATGTACTCTGCAATATTCAATAAAAATAAATATTTTATAAGCGTATATAATTTAAAACAAGAACAAGGATATATCGATTCTAAAATCTGCAATCCCAGCATTTCTCCCACTCTCATAAGTAGTAAAAGCTAAGATTAGTCGGCCGCGCTGCTGATTAGATTCTAATCAGCCTCCTCCAAATACTCCATCAAAACCCGCACATATCCTCATCAAAATTTCTTCTCTACTTCCAATCAAACAATCCATCACCGTGTCGCCATCTGCTAACAAAACGCAAAAGCATCTCTCGATTAACAACCAATTAAACCGCGAAAACAATGGCCACGAATCCATTCACTTCTCCGATACTCTTACAAACATTTATTACACACACACGTCGTTCCCCTGGAGTCCGGCATGCCCGTCTCCTCTTCCAATCGTGACTCAGACGCACGCAACGCGCAAACTCGAAAATTCTAGTCCCGCCGTTAGCGAAAATCTAAAAAGAATATAAAAGGAAAAAAATATGCTCCGCCGAGCGCGTCATTCGGCATTCCTAAGCGCTTATATAGCCGCGCGCTCGCGCTGCTGAAACAATGGCCCGATGACAAATTCGATTTTCCCGGCCGCGCGCTCCGACATCACGTCCGCGCGAATTCCGCGGCTGACGTCATGGAGCCGAGCGCGAAATTTTCTCGCATACGAGGACCGCTGATATCTCGGGTACAAGAGAGAGAGAGAGAGAGAGGAGCGGCTGACGGAATCACGTGTCCCGCGCTCGAGTGCTGAGCTGATGATCCGAGAGAGGAGAGGAGTGGGAGGGAGAGGAGAACTACTAGAAGATTCGTATGATGCGGTCGGGTCGTGCGTGCGTCCTTCGAGAATAGATTTTACGATTGGATGAGTTTGATGTGTCGGGATTGCCTCTAAGGAAGAGTTTTTCAAGATAATGGGATAGATATCAATTGCGGTTGCTATACAGTTCGGAGAAAATTTTTTATGGTTGATTGTTTTTAAAAAGAATTATTGTCATTATTGAAATTCTTTTCGAAATAACGTATAGTTTTGTTGTGAAAAATTCAATACGTTTGGCATGCACAAAATCTTATTTGTTTATTCTTATTACAAATGAAACTTATTAAAATGACTATACGTAAGAAGCTTTGTAATCTTTACGACCGTATTCATAAATGAAGGAAAAAAAGTTCTCTTTATCACAATATTTTAAGCAATGTTCATATATTTGTAAAATAAAAGACGTTGCAGAGGTCAACGGCCCGCGTCCCAAGTTCATTTCCCGATGATTCGCGGCCCGATAAGCGCACTCCTAATTTCGGGAAACGCCAATCCCGATAAGCGCGCACGTTCAGCGCATCATTATCAGCACGCGCGCGTTTCACCGTTTAATTCTTCAAATTTTTACGATTCCCGCGAACGGCTCTCCGCCTCAAACCAAACGTGCAGTTCTCGCAGAGCGACACATCGCGATATGTCGACATATCGCGTTATCGTCGGTCAGTGTAGAAGCGCAGAAACCATGAAATGATTATACACTTTGCGACATCTTGAAGAACCGCGTGGGCTCTCGATCGAACAGCGCGTATTGATTCGGTGTCGAATGTCATCGTATTTTGTAATCGTCGGCTCGCGGCCGTATATATAAGCTGTGATGACGCGCGCGCGCCTCATGCGGTGCAGCGAAAATCCAGCCGAATCCGTAAACAAACACCCCGGCTATCGCGCGCGCGCGCGCTGAAACGACACCTCCGCGAGGAGGAGGAACGCGAGAAGTTGTTATAACGTTAGGAATATATGCTGGAGTTACAAAAAAACGCTTGATTAATCGAATTAGCGGTTTTGTCGCCTGGAATTAAGCATTTCATAGTAGTTAACTGCTCAGTCATGTATATATTACCTTTGCAGTTTATTATTTATATTTTTAGGTACTTTATTTTAATGTAAGACATTTTTATTTCAGTTAAACGAATATATTTTTAAGAAATTGTATTCCTCCTCGTCAAGTTTTTGTGCATTATATAATACTTGCTTGTTAAAGAAAATGAGTTAAAAATCATTATCGATAAAAAGAAAGCTTTTGAAAGTTATTGTAATAATCAGCTCAAGTACTTGAATATTTATGGGAGTAATTGCATGTGTTCTCTTTACAATTTCATATTCAAAGTGGTGACATTGATCGATGTAACTTTGTAACGATCAAACCGTAAAGATTCTTATTTAAATTTTAGTCGGTATTTTTAATTTCAAAAACAATACTTCTATAAATTTATTGATAATTTATTCTCAATTGCCGATCAAATAGGGAATCTCCAAAAATATGCAACTTTTTCCCAACTCGATTGCGATCAAACATTCGGTATACTCTCGCTTTTGCCCAACCGCCTCTCTCGACTTCCCCAGAATTCGCAATCCCTATCGGGCCCGCCACTATACTGGGAACGGTCCCCTTATCATCCGAAATTCTCTCGCGCCGAAACATCGCCGGCGAAATCCGAAGCTCCGCATGATGTGTAAACAAAGAATCGCGACACTTTTCCCCCGCTCACGCTGAGGCACTTGACCGATAAACATCGAAAACACGGCGGAAAAAGTCATTGGCTCTTCTCTCTCTCTCTCTCTCTCTCTTACTTGTGCGAGCTCGCCCTGCCTATAACTCCGCGATAAGATTAGGCGCCTCTCGCACGACTTCGGCACGTATATGTACAGCCGCCGCCGTTGCCGCGCAGTGGAAGAAGCTATACACGATCGCGCGGCCCTGCGTGCGGCGCGCCGACGTATACAGTCTTCACTCTCTCTCTCCCCCCCCGCGCGTGCATGTAGCAGCAGCGGGTCGTCGACCCCCGCGGCCGAGTAAGTATAAGAGAGCCAAGTGTATATACGTGTGCGTGTGTATAGAGGAAGGAGGAGGTAGCGAGGAGAGAGAGAGAGAATTCGTAGATAAAAGTGCATTCGGCGACGGCTCGTTGAGGGATCGAGATGCGGAGGAGAGGGAGCATGCGGGGATACGGAGAAAATAGAACGAGAGGAGAAATCGAAGAATGACCTATAATGTAAGGGGAGAGAAGAGAGAGAGAGAGGGAAAGGGAGAAAGCGAGAGTTGGGTTGCTTGACTTATCGCGTCGAGGTGCGAAGACGGAAATGTTCTTTTTTCTCTTTTTATATATATTTTGAGAAGCTTGAACAAGTGTTTACTATCAAAATCGATTAAGATTTGTATAACGGAGCTTTTGTTGCTTTTCATCGTTTATTCAGTTTCTTACGAAGCGATAATATTTTAGAAAAAAACAAGCATATTTCAAAAATATTTGTTAAACTTGGAATAATATTGAATCGATTTTCGATTTGAGCAGATTTTGTTAATTATAAAAATAAATAAAACTATAATTAACATACGCGTTCAACGGTTATTCCGACTACCGATAATTCGTGCAAAAACCTTTTTATGACAAATTATATCCACTTTGATTTTGCAGACTTGAAAAACTTGAGAATTTCAGTTATTGGCCGTGACATTTCTCTTTACCGCATTAATACCGTGATAAAAGCATAAAGGAATCGGAATAATAGACGTCTGGCAGTGGTATTATACGCCATTGTCGACGATTATGCAACCCACGCGCAAACACACTCATTGACCTTCCAGATTTTTGTCAATTCCCATCCACGAGCTCTTATTCATTTTTCGGCTTTATGTAATAACTGTCAACTCGGCGAGAGCTATTTCGACGAACTCAATAAAGAAAGGCCCCCGCGCAATTAAGACATAAAGCCCGAGGTATACCGAGGACCGCATAAAAACCGAGGCACGAGGGCAGTTTAGATAATAACGACAAAACCACGAGGTCCGATAACGATCGGCCCACCCTCTTTAAGAAACAGCAGCAGCAGCAACGAGTTCGGAATCGCTTGACCCCCGCATGTTTCGCGCCGCCGCCGGCTTATCGCGTATACACATACGTGCCCCGCACGAAATTGCACTGTATTAGCGCGGTCACGCGCTAGAACGAAAAACCTCCCGAGCAAATACCGCGTTAATGGTCTCGTAACGATTTTGCAATAAAATTTTATCTTTCGAGTAAGACGTATATATGGTCGCATTACTTTTAAATGTTGTATATTTTTGGTTATAGTTTTTAAATTTTCTTCATTTTTACATTGACCCGACTGAAGACGGTTGTTCATTTCAACTGACCCATATATACGACAGTTTTGCAAACACATCATTTACAAATGTCTTGCAATCTCCTCTCGCGCAAGGCATTCGCTCGGCGATTCCCTCTCTAATAATAGACGCGCGACTGATAAAAATTGGCGATCCCCGCGCCCCTCGCGAAAAACAGATCGAAAGCCTGCGCTGTATGCGTGCGCGTGTGTGTAAATCGTCTCGGGGGGCAACGTACTTTCCCCCCGTGGTGCTCTATCGCCTCGGCGATTCGCGAAACCCGCGCGCGTCGCAGATTTCTTCCGCGACCTCCTCGCCCGATATATTATAAGTATATGCGCTGCTGCCGTGATGTGGACGGAACGATATATGTTTGTTGCGGTAATTGAAGAATCGAGTACGAAAATTAATATTTGCCCCTTGATTGAAGAGCAGTGTATATTAATATTGTCGATGCGCAATCGATGTGTATATATTTTCAATCAATGCGATTGAATAGTGGATTGTGACTAATTAATTAGTTGACCAGTGCGCTGTAACGTCGAATAATTAATTATTTCACCAATAATCGGCTGTTGTTAAACAATCTTCTTTGCCAAACATAAATGTTGCGTTAATCTGATATATTATTTAATTAGAACAAAAATTAGTAAAACATAAAGCTAGTTCGCAGCCTACCCTCTATGTAAAAGCCGATTTTTCTTAAAACTAGCAGCAGCAAGAACAAAGATACGACTCGCGGATTTGAAGTTCGCCGTGTGGTATATACATGTACACGTCGGCTCGGTGCGGCGAGCGGTTGGACGATAAGGGAGCCGACGAGCCGCTTGCTGCCCCTGTCATCGACCCCGCGGGAGCGGCCGATCGAACCCCGGCTTTATACCGCGCTCGTTTCTTTTCTTATTTGCGGAAGACCCAACGATATGTATATGTATATATATATATATATTCGAACACTATACGCACGCACGCATGCACGCACGTCTACATTTTGCGGAACAACTTTGAGAGAGACAGAGCTGTGTTTCGCAATCGATTCGGACGTGTAGGGTCAGCGCGCGCTAGGAGACATGGAGTGGTTGAATTAGGCATCGATCGTTTTACGTGTAATGTAATGGTTCGCCTGTGGTATATCACACTTATGGGTTTCGAGAATTCGTCTTGAAAGTACGGGAAGAGAAGATAAAGGGTGGGTAATTTTATCGTTCTGTTAGTCGCGGCTATATCATTGTATCACTCGGAATAAAAAGAACCGAAGTCTCGAACAATTTCGTTTTATGAATATAGCAGGCTAAAAATATACTAATAGAAGAACGCCGTAGAGCCATGCGATATATGCGGCAAAAATCATAGACGCCCGTTAGAAGTTAATAAATTATCATAATACGTGTATCGCAGGCGCTCTTTCTCTGATATAGCCCATCAAAATTACAACCTGTACGTGACGCCGCATCCAAATCAATTTCCACATACGAGAGCGTGTTTCTATTTCTATAGCGGCCGGCCGATAAATTCTGTTCGAACGATCCTTATTAACGCTAGTGATAATCACGCGTCGTGCGTCGTAAAGAGTAATGGCGCGTGTACGAGGAAGCTCGCGTGTACTTGAGCCTCGCGAGAGGCTCTATTGTTTATGGCTGCCATGCGTGAGATAAGTACTACTTGACTGAATTTTCCTTCAGACGGATGAATGCATGTTTTCTTTTTTCGGCGAGTAATTGTTCTTTGCGATAAATCGAACTTTGTTTTTTCTTTGGGCTAAGACGTAATATACTTTTGTCTGATGCAAAAATATTTAAAGAAGGTTGCTCTTTATGAATAATTAGCACTTTAAACCAAAAATATATATGTTAATTATTATGGGATTGTATATTTTAAGGTAAAACTTACTTGAACATAGTTTTTGCATCGATGGCTGCTGACATCCTTAGGGGTATCTTTTGTTGCTCCAGCATCGATATGTTGTTGTCCTGCAATAAAACAAATTTTGGGTACAGTTCACGAATTACTCGCGCCGTCGATAGGAAAAGTCGCGAGGCCGGCCGATAAGTCTCCGAGGTAAACGCGCGCGATAAAAGCAGGAACAACACGGCCAAATATTTGCGTTGCGAAATTCTTTAAATTTCATTAGCTTTACTATTCGCGGAACGCTTTGTGAAAACGAGTCACTGCGCGCCACTCGCTACTCACGTTATATACATTACAATTATTTAGCTAATTGAAGTGCGCGAGCCCGTCAAAAATTTTTTTTTCTTTGTAATTTGTTGATTAAGTGGTACAAGTACAGGAAGAATGTACACAGTGTTATTTCGTTTTGGATTAAAATACTTCATTCTTACATATCATTGCAAAATTTGTTATAAATTTATGTGAAATTTCTCTTTCAATGTAATAAAAAACTTCCTTTAATTAATTCGCTCTTCTATATATACAAAATTAAATGGTATATATGATCATTGTTTATGGTTTTTAAATTAACACCATTGATAGTCGCACATATTTCTTTGATAATCTATTTAATAATATTAATTTAAAACATAAATAAAGAAATGCATTAAAATATTGTGACAGAGAAAGAGAGTTAGAGTTAGAGAGAGAGAAAAGCCACCCACCTGAGTTTTGGGCTTGGCGGAGAGATCGAGGGGCTGGTCGGCGCCGGCGTTCTCCTGATGCTGTGCAGCGGCAGCGGCAGCCGCCGCCGCGGCCGCCGCGGCGATGACGTGGGGCGGCTCCCTCGGCTGCAGACACCACTGGGGCAGTAGCGTCGGGTAGGTGCCGCTGAGGGCGGCCGCGACGACCGACGCCGCCATGGGATCGACCTGCACCGACATGGGCGACTCGGCCGATCGCGAGCTGTTGCTGCTGTCGCTCTGCGGACTCTGTGTATGTGTGCGTGTGTGCGTGTAAGAGAGAGAGAGAGCAAAGCAGCCTGATTAGTCACGCTGTCGCAGCGGTTTTGCGCGCGGGAGGAGCTCGGGTTCGCGGCTAAGCTCGCGGGACTGACTGATTTATATACCACCAGGGCAAGTACGTTTCTTTTTCGTTTCGTCAATTCTTGTAATGATATTTGTGTCGTTATTTGGCAGCTCTAACAAAGCTTATTTTAAGGTGGTTTTACACCTATAGGCCTTTCTGGCCAAAATTACATAAAAAAAAAATGATAAAAAATATTATTATAATAAAATAATGAAAATATATTGTAAATATAACTTATTTTGAATAAACTTAAACTTATTTTATCGTCAGTTATAGAATTTTCAAGAAAAAAAGGTTGTAACTTTTCTCTGAGACCGCGTGATGGATTTTCATGGGACAAAGCGCAAATTGTTCCTAATTTATGTAGTTATGGGCCTAATAATTGCAATTTTAAGGTTTCTACGCATAAGTATTTTTTTCATGGCAAAAACTGATATTTTTGCAATAATTTTTTTCATTTTTTTTTTGGAACTTTTGGATTGGAACATAACTACATAAATTAGGAACAATTTACACTTTGTCCAATGAAAATCCATCACGCGGTCTCAGAGATAGTTACAACACACTTTTTTTCTTGAAAATTATATAACTGAGGATAAAATGAGTTTAAAGCAATCTGCCGTGGCTTATTTTATTCAAAAAAACTTATATTTACAATATATTTTCATTATTTTATTATAGTAATATTTTTTATCATTTTTTTAGGTAATTTTGGCCAGAAAGGCCAATAGATGTAAGACCGACTGATTTTTGTGTTTTAGCTATCTCGGAAATATTATATCACATATACAAATGGTATGTCTTTCTGTTAAATTCTTCACCATAAGTTATAGATAACTTTGAGTTAACTTTATGTCTAAAAGCGCAAATTGCTTGTTATTTCATAATTATGTACCAATAGAAAATAAATTGTAGTATTTACACTTTATAAAATGGGTATTTCAAGTGACAGTAAAAGAGTAAAAAACTAAAACTAAAACTTTTAGATGAATTATATTACTGTTGTATCATGATTTTGGCTAAAAATGTCTCCATTTAATTAACTCGTTAGCTATAAAATATGGTTAATAGGGGTAGGAGAGACCAACAAACATAAAGAAAGCTTTAGTAGATTCGTAAACTGTAGTATTGTTGGACACTTATATTATTACCGTCCTAATTTATCAGACAAAAATTGTAAATACACTTTACAGAGATTTAATTTACTTAAAATAATATAAGTGGAATTTTCCTACTTCTAGAAGTTAAGAAAAGGGGTTGACATTTTTATTGAATAAAAAAATCTTTTATATTGTAAAAGCTCGTATATAGGTTCCGCGTATCCACTCTTTTATCATGCATTTATTAAGTTTCTCCTTTATAGCAAACTACTATACTAAAATGTTCTATTTTACCTCTATCAAAGGAGTTAATATCAATTTAAGTGCGTAATGATATAAATAGGTTAGCTTTGCTCATCAAGTTATTATTGATAAATTATTTTTACATTATTTTTTTACCTACAAGTCTTATTATTCAATAATTTACATGAACACTTTACAAAAATTTATTTTGAACTCTTTATGTCTTGCCACACTTTAACATCAAAATGACGATACAACAATAAGATAGTCGGCTTAATTACAATGAAGATTTATATGTCTCGTAGTTGTACTTGGTATTCAAGGCAGACAAAGATACTTCTCAGATAAATGCAATCTAACTATTGTCAACAAAACAGTTATATTAACATTTTTTTGTTTTTCGTGTAATCGAACAACGAGTTCTCGACGTTGACTAAAACACCGCGGCTTAGCCTAGACCAGCGTGCCGCAAACCCCCAACCAGTCCCACGACTCAACGCCACGCTCGCTTATAACACCACTGACCCCGAAAAGTCCCGACTCCCCGCGGGGGCAAAAAAGAGAGAAAGAAAGGAGAGACTCACAAGAGGCGGCTGCTCGTCGTGGGGCAGCTTGCCATCGAGGCAGAAGTAGCACTTGTCGAGCGGCTTCCAGTCCTCGGGCGGTGGACTCGGCCTCCGGCCGCCAAGCGCGTAAGCCGGCGCGCAGAAGACGAGCTCCTTCTTTGGCGGCGTCGAGGCGCTCCGCTCCAGTCCGTTGTTGTTGTTGCTGCTGCTGTTGTTGTTGTTGTTGCTGCTGTTGTTGTTGTTTAAGTTCAGGGGCGTCGAGGTCGGCCGAGCTGGACAGAGAAGCGAGCCGCCACCGCCGGGACCCGGCGTCTCCTGCAGCTCCTCCTCCTTCTTCACCCTCAGCAGGCCCTGCGTCACTGGCGCGACACGCTGCTCCAAGCCCGTCTCCTCTTTCACTTCCTGTACGCAAGGGTCAGAGAACATTTTTCAAACTTACTCTCAAATCTTAGAGTTCTTTTATCTTTCAATTTACAGTCCTACTATTATTATTAATTAAAATTTTTTCGGCTTTGTCATTCGCGAGTCTTACATTCACATTTGGCAGATAATAAGAACGTGAGAATTGTCTAATGATAAATTGTGTGGCTTTGAATTGTAGATTGGGTACTGTCCAAGACACTATATATTGGCTTTTCTTATTAGAACCAAAGCGTAAACATTAAAGGAGCTTCCATATATTATTTAAATCTCCGCGCGCGCACGAGTGTGTAATGTATATGTATTATACATTAATGGAATTAGAAATTCGTTCGTCAATTATTACGGAATATATTTGGGAAACCTTCAGTAACGATGCTATAATCAAATTCAGATTCAATCATAACATGATATAAAATTTACAATATCGCCGTTCATTTGATAAAAAATTGAGATTCGTTATCAATTGAAGGAAAATTATCAAGACTGCAGGAAATATTCGGATCTATTAGAGTTGTGCAGAATGCTGAAAAGAATTCGTACTCTCTAAAAATGAACAAGTAAAAAGTCGTTCGCTGATTTAAACAAATAATTCCTTAATGACTCTGGTAGAAAATAACCATATTTTATAGGTAATATGTTAATCATATAAAAGCATTTTCATAGAAATTTATTATTAGTAAGTAGTTAAAATATCAATTTTATCAACTGTGAACGGCTAAAGTTACTTTAAATTAATACTATATATGGTTTTATATTATGGTTAGCATTTCTACCAGAGAAAAAAAATTGTCAAGCCGAGAAAATTAAATGCCACACTGCTTTAACGGGTGAATATTCACAAAAGCATAATGAGATTTGGTAACTGAAGAAGTTTTTGTAAATTAGTTGGAGCAAAGGAGGCACCCACCTTGGTCCCTTCCGTGTCGTTGAGCTTGTCCTCGTTCGTCCTCCCCTCGTCCTCGTCGGCAGCGATCCTTATCCTCTCGTCGAGCCGCTCGCGCTTTATCCGCGTCGCGGGGGACTCCTCCTCCTCCTCCTCCTTGTCCGGGCCCTCGGCCGTCGCCGTCGTCAGCTCCAGCTCCGTCTGCCTCGTGGTGGTGGTTGTGGTGGCGTCCTCCGGGATCTCGCCGCCGCCGCCGGCGCCGTTCTCGCTCGTCCCCGTCGCGCCGCCGCCGCCGTTCTCCCGGGCACCCTCGGCGTGCACGCGGCCGTTCTCCGACGGGCCGCCCGTCTCGTCGGCGCGCCGGGGCGAGCTCGGCGCGCAATTCGCTCGCGCCGCCGCCTGCCCCGACTGCTGGTGATTCACGAGGCTCGCCTTCAGCGGCTGGCTCGGCGAGTCCGCCGGCTTCGCCTGCTGCACCTACAAGTCGTACCCCTTATTATTTTATTATTTACAAGGCTATAGAAAGCTTTATTGGACTCAGAGTAATATTGCAATTTACTGTGAATGTAGGAAAAAATTGATATTATTTTGTAATTTTTTCTATAAATTTACGGTAAATTTCACGAAACTGTTTTACAGTTACTATATGTATTTTTCTCCGTGTGATGGCAGGTGAAAATGATTGGAAGGTATATGAGATGAAAGTATTTCCGTTAATATAATTATATCGTTTGAGCAATATTAACTTGTAATATACCGGTTTCATTTTTGGTTTATCAGATTTATGTTACTTGGAAGCAATAAACTTGGTTAAAATGAAGATTAAAATGCGATATTCTATATCATTTATATGTGTATAAGTATTTTAAGAAGCTTAATTCTCTTTATCGAATAGAATATATCTGCGCATTGACAAAACTGCACTCGAGCGTGGAAACTGTCTTATTGAACTTGTCGCACTGCACTCCACGACTTTTTCCATACAATAATCTTATCGACCACCTGATATTTATATACAAATATTGCAGATAATGCCATTCGATTTCGTTCATCATTATATTGCAATGTTATATTGGCTCTTTGTAAATTAACTAATGAAAAAGAAATTCCTCTATACAACACACTCTATACTAAAGATCCTAAAATAATGTAACATATATGAAAAGGAGAAAGGTAACAAACCTGCGCCAGCTGCTGTAGCTGCAGCTGAAGCTGCTGCTGGTGATGCTGGCCCGCCGGCGCGGACGTGCTGTCGGACGTGCTGCGAGTGCCGCTGTACAGGGTGTCCTGGTACTGCTTCCATCTCCTACGGCCCATCAACTCCTCCGCGACCCGCTCCAGACCTGCGACACCACCGCAACTACATTCAAACAATGATGGAGCGCTGTCGCCCGATCAGCCAATGCCACGCCACGGGTTTATTTTCACCCTGCGTTCCTGCGCAATATATAACGCAACGCTTTGTTTTTTTTTCTCTACACCGCTACCGTATATATAGGGTTGGAGGAGGATGGAAACTAATTTTGGCAAGTAATTTTTAATATACGCTAGTCTATAGCTGTAATAAATAGGAGGAAGGCTGATATCAAGTATGTTTTTGACTTTTTAAAAGCCTAGCCGCGCGCGAGCAATTAATTTGATCGATTTATTTGAAAAACACTTGTTCCTCGGTTGGCTGGAACGTAATCGATAGATATCTTCAAGGACTATTATTTTCATTGTCTCGATTCCGAGAAAAATTCAAACGCTCAGGTATAAAAATGTCTAAGGTTATCTTATACACTTGTTTAAACTTTGCTAAAAAGCAAGATATTACGAATGCTCGGCCTTGGAGATATTTACCGATTAATTTTCTAGGAAACGGACATTCTAAATTTGTCGAAATAGCTGCGCACACGTTATCCAAGAGTATATATAATATTTTATTCCGCGATAAAATAGGCACGTCGTTCTCAATTTAAAGAGGTGTGAATCATTTAATTATTCCAAATTAATTATCAAGAAAACATTGCCTACGTTTGCATAGAATTTGTAAGTTGTTATTAAAACAAACAATTAATTCTTGTTGCGAAAAGAAATATTGCCTCGTCCAACGCGAATATTATCTCTGTCAACAAGTGCAAAAATAGATACACAAATGATCTAAAAAGTGGACATTTTTTTTCATAAAATTATAATATTACAATTCAATGCCGCTGTATTTCTCATTCATATCGCTTACGATGAGACAATAAAATAATAATATAGGAAATTTCTAATTTCCTAAATAGCCCATTGTAAAACTCCGATAACGCGCGTCTCTAACAACGCGACGGTGGGGGGAGAAAAAAAATCCTACTATCACGCGCGCCGATAGTAACTGCCCGCTCGGCAATGAAAACGGCGCGCAGTGAAAAAAAAAACGTATCTTTCTCCTCGCCGTTTTCGCAGATCGAATTCGCGCTATCTACACGGGAAGGGAACGCGCGCACGCGCGTGAACGTGCCGTGAAAGCTAGCTCGCACGCACACTATCGCCTGTGGCAGTTTTTCGTTAGAGGCCAAATGGCCTAGGCCACGAGGCTTATCGTAGCTCTCTGCGGTGTGTGACGCATCTCGTGGACGGGGGGAACGAGAGAGAGAGGGAGATAACGAGAGGAAGGAGCGATGGCGGTTTCGAAGGAACGAAAATGAATTTTTTTTTTCGTGAGAGGGAGGGGGATTTTGACATTGGGCGTGTGCGCGAGGGGAAGTATGTCTCTGATAGGTATATAGAAGCCGGGGGGAGTTTCGTTTTTTCATTTCCTCTCTGCACGCGGTGCTCGTGCTATTTTTGCTAATCTTATCGGTACGGCCGAAAGTAGAGAGAGGAGAATATAGTATAGTCATAGTTTCGCCGCGTGGAATGAATATAGAGCTGCACAAAGGAGGTCTTTTTAGACTTTGGTTTTTTTCATGAATCATCAAATTAGATAGATTTTTTTTATTACTTTACACTTTCCGGCTATAGTTTAAGGATATAGGTTTTGAGGCTGTGAGGTCTCATTAAAAAATTTAAGACAAATAATTTGATCGTATAATTCGTCAAAGTTAGTAATATTCTACAGTACTAACAGTAACCATGTTTTTTTAGAACTGTGAAGATTTTACATCGATTTTAGAACATTTTCATACTCCTTTTTTCACTTTTTGGTACGACTGTACGTTTTATTTCACAGTTTTTATGATACTCTCTAAAGTGGTAATCAAATAGTGGAAGATCTACTATCTAAGAGTGCACTCCCGGGAAATAGTGAATATGCACACGGAAATAGCGGGCATTCACTACTCTAATAGTTCATATTAACTTTTTAAAATAATAGCGAAATTAATAGCTATATTTAAAAAAAGTTAATACACATGCACTACTAAAAAAGTAGAGCACGAGTTTTAACTCTTAGATGCACTACTAAAAAACTAGTGCACGAGTTTTAACTCTTAGATAGTGAAATTTCCACTATTTTACATTTAGAGAATATATTTCAGAGAATATTCTCGAGACTTGTCTATCTAACATACATAGACGGTTACACGGACTTTCAAAACCATGATACTGTCACATTCAGGTATGTTTTTTTTTCTTAATGTACTTGCCAATATTGTGAATACCCATAAGATTAATATTAAATTCAGTTTGCAATAATTTCGTAACCATTCTCGTTAAGCCACTCAATTTTTGCACAGCTCTTTATATTTATGATATACTTAATCACTATTAAATTTTCGGCTTATATCTGTGATTTTCATTATAAAAAAAAAATTATATCGATTTTCGCCTATACCAAATTAACCTGTTTTTCCCCAACGACAACTTTCCGATTAATTTTCGGAAAACTTTCCGCGCCAACCTTCATTGCGCGCAATACTCGCCGATGGCGACGGTATACCCAAAATCATTCCGAAAATTCCAGCGTCCTGCGCCCGAAAACTTTTCCATTTCGGAGGCACGCGCCATATATGCATGCGCGCGCGCGGGCCGACTCGTGCGACATACCGCACCGCGCGTGCACAACGCGACAGGCGCGGCGGCAACCGCGTTTATTAAAACCGAGCCAATTGGCCTTTCTTCGTAAAATGCGAGCCGCGCATATATACAGGCTCGTCGCCATAGTCACGCCAATCGCGCGCCGATCGTCCCAGGCGCAAAAACACGCGCGCTATGCGCGGCCTATAATGGACGCGATATATGCGCGAGACTGTGGAATGCGCGACGACACACGAGAGAGACAGGCGCGGGGAAAAACACATAATATAGCCCGCGAGCTTTTGGTAATGATTCGCGCGCGCGTTGTTTTTTTTTGCGCTTTTTTGCCCGATGATGATATGACAGCCTGTAATGCGCGAGAGCGACACGATAAAATGTTTACGACGCGGGAGGTGGGGGGTAATGTTTAGGAATGCATTTTTACGACGAGGGTGTGGAATGTGTTTTTTCTTTTTTTTTTGGAATTTGTGCGCGTAATGGGACGGAAAGGGTAATGGAAAAATTCGGACTTTTTACTTTATGCCACGCGATGGGACAGGAAATGTTATGCTCGATTATTCGGTATACCTTTAAAACCGATCTATATATAACTTAAAGTATATATTAATGTTCTATTTTCTATAGAAGCAACAAGTACTTTTATTAAGTGATTGCAATTTCCAGCTCTATTTGATTAGTAGATAATGCCATTTCTCGTACTCTCAAGTGCCATCAACATTAAAGTTCAAGTCGATTATTTATTGGACATCGAGGAATGAATTTGGCTGTTATTTTAAAAATGTAGGACGGATGATATTGTCGATTCGTTGGAGTTTAAAATAGATTTTGTCAGATTCCATTGAACGTAGTGGTTGTCGAAATGTATATCGGTTTGACCTTCTAAATAAATTACGCTCAACGCGTCTCTGTTCCTTTTTAATAAAAAATGATGACCGAATTAGAACTAGTTTAACGGTCTATTTCTAAACTTTTTATTTCGACAAATCTTGTTTTATTACTTGTAGAATCAATTTAAAGCTTTTTTTTCATTTGAATTTTTACAAATTACAATATTTCGTATGGTTTATTTTAACACGCACTAAAAAAAAGTATTCAGTAATTTTTTAATTAAATTGATTTACGTAGTCGCCAAATATAGACTATATACATAAACTTATTTCGTATACACCCTGGCCACCTTCAAACCTGCGATAATTTTCGCAATGCGCTAAACAGTGTCAGACGTAGGAGGGGACCGCGAGGAAGAGGACTGGACAACTTGCAAGTCTCTCGAGTGCTCTATACCTACGCTTACGCGCGGCGCATATTTTTTCGCGCAAAGCTCGTGGGAGAAAAGGCGAGTTTTTCAGTCTGCGCGCGGGCGCCGCAATTGATTTTGTCGGGAGCGCGCGTGTGCTTGCAGTGCCGCCGCCGCCGCCGCCGTCGTCGTCGTCGTCGACGGACAGTCGGGTCATTAGGGACACCGGGCGGGGAGCGAAATAAAGAGAGCGTTTAAAGAGAGGGAGGGGCAGAATGAAGGGGAAATGGGAATGAATAATTGTAAGGGATATGGAAGAGAGAGAGAGAAAGATTGTTTGTGATTGAGGAAGTTGGCGTGGCTTTAAATAGTTTATACTCTACGTATATGTTTTATGTTTTTGTCAGATATTTTGTGATAAAAGTATGCAATATTTTTTTTTTAATATATCGAATCGAGGAAAATAGAAGTTTGACGCAAATCTCATGGATTCAACATTCCTCAGATGTTATTTTAAACACACAAATAAGTTTAAACAATATACTTGATTGTCAAAACATTTGGAATTTCGATGATAAATATTTGCTTTTGGAATGATAAACAAACTTTATAAATTTTTTTTTTTAAATAAACAATGCCATTTATGTACGTAAGTATTAATGAACTTGCGGTCAGTAAAAATACTCTAATATATATACTGAGAAGAAATGTAAAGCGAAAACATCGCCATTATTAACGACAGTTACGAAAGAATGTAGAAACCATCTGACTTTCTGAATTCTTGAAAAATGATTTACGAAAAACGAGTGCATCTCAAGGCCGTCGAGAGAACGAGACAATCGCTATATAGACAAGGACAAAGCCGTGCGTGTGCACTATATATATATTTCCGGGAAAGCGTTCGCGCCATCCGCTCGCGCGGAATTCACAAATTAAATTGCTCGATGGGTGGTGCGCGCGGCGTGCGCCGATTCCAGCCCCGCTCGCGCTCTATATATCGCTAAATGCCAGGCGCGACGCTCGACGATCTGCGGCCAAACAAATCATCCATTCGCCCTTGTCGTCGTCGTCGTGATCGGCCCTCTCAAAAATTTCCAATATGCGCGCGGCTTTTTCGAGTGCTGACGAAAATGATGAATCGCTTTTCTCTCTCTCTCTCTCTCTCTCGGTCGGGTTTGAGTGGCACGAGCGATCGAATGGATTGACTGCGGCGGGGTATATATAGGGTCCGTGTGCAGTGAGTATACGGCAAAAGGGGGAGACGTGGAGGCTGAATGGACGCGCGGCGAAAATGTTACTTTTTGTATAAGGCTGGCGCATTGTGGCATTGATGCTCGCAGCCGCGTTTGAAGAGGGGTTTGATGATTCGTGGTCTTTTTTGCCGAGCCTGTCGCTCGAAATGACTAAGTAATTGCAGCGGAATAATAAGCGTATCTGGCGCGTAGAAAGGATTGAGAATAATTTTCATTGATGGTATACAATTGTGATATATATATGTAGAGCACGATAAAGGAATTGTTCAATATTGTTTTCATTTTGTGAGTTAGAAGAAAGTTTGATCATTTAAGTTTAAAAATGCAAAGAATTCGAAAAATTGTGAATTGCATTTTTATATATTTTACTCAAGGTTAATTTTTACACAGCTAAAAACGAATTCCCGTACTTTGTTGTCCCTATAGGTCACACAGTTCTCATATGCGCGAGGAATTCGAGGAATTGTCTCCCATGTTTCTGGAAAGACATTTAATCAAGCGATGTCGTTGTTATAATATACCGCAAGAACCTCTATTTTCCAGAATTGAATTTAAAATTTCGTCGTTTCCTTCATCCCCTTCCTCTTTACACGTAAAAAGCGCAAACAAACCGAGGGGCAAAGCGTATACACAGCGCCGAAACCATTGGTCTACCCTGTACCAGGATATCGGCCGACTAACCCGCGCTCCCGCCGCTGGCCGCGTTGCCGGGAAAGTAGCTCGCGCGTCGGCGCACACTGTATTAGCGCGTCGCCGCGCGGCTGCATCGCGCTTGAAAAACATCTGAATAAATGATTATTGTTTGTCAAATGTTTCGAGCCGGCGGGCGCCGCCGCGCACACGCGTCTGCATTATCCAGCACACGCCGGCTGCATTTGTCTTTCGCCCTGGCTGTTTGACCGCCCACACATACCCAAACGGGTACACACACACACACACCCGTGCTATGTTGCCGCTTCTATCTTTTTTTCCTCTTTCGTCCCTATTTTTATTATTTCTCTCTTTCTCCTCTCCCTCCGCCGCCGGGTTTTTAATGGAGCGCACGCACTCTCGCCGCGCTATTTGAACGCTCCAGTTGCATCGCTCGCGCGCGTGCGCGCCGCTTATCAAATGCATAATTCCCATTTACGGAAATGCCGCGCGCCGACTATACAACGGCGCGCGCATAGTCGTGGCGCGAAGCCCGTTATATAGAATCGCGTAATTCCGCGACTCTGCGTGACCGCGGCCTTTTTTTACCCTTATGTGTGTGTGTGTGTGTGTGTGTATGTGTGTGTTGGTGTCGTTCTTTTTAGCGTTTAGCGGCGAATGAATGTACAGCGCGCGTATACGGACAAAGTTTTGAATACGGTTTAATCGTTGCCAGTGGGTTATATTGAAACTGTGTTGATGTGTGATATGGAAAAGAAATGGAGGTTCTAAACAAAGTGTTCATGCCGAATCAATAAATGGATCTATTTTTGTGCCGCAAGGAAATTATTTTTGCACATCATGATGTTTGAATTGTGTCATGTTCGAATGGTACTATATACGTGAATTGAGAATGAAAATTTTGCAATTGACTATATTTAAATGCTGAACTATAGAATTGTATTCTATAGACAGCGAAAGTATTTATAATACGTGATAATTATAATAAAAAAGAACAAATGGATAATGAAATTAAATTGGAATGTGGTAATGTGATTATGGGGTATAATAAAAGCGTTATAATGACAAATATTATCGCGTCAGAAGATATTTATAAGCTTGAGTGAAAGAATTCAAATTTGTTTAATAGTTCAAGTTTAATTAACATTTGCACATAAATTTAAGATATAATTTTAATATTGTTGAACCACAAAAAATTAATATTCACGAATTTTATAATATCGACGAAGAAAACAAAAAACAAAAATATAAATGGGATCTGCAATTAAAGGCGCTCGAAAATTGCGCACGAAACAGCGCCATTCGTTTTCTCTTCCTTTTCGCGATATCGCGTGCAGAATCGGGGGAAACAAATTTCATACTGCTGCCGAAGGAAGAAAAAGGCGAATAGCGAGGAGAGAAGGCTATAAGGAGAAAAGACGTCTACCTATATATACGCATCGGGCAGCCCAGAAGGAGCACGAAATAAATAATCGATTCCATGGGGAGCGACGATATGAAAATAAGAGAGATATAAAAATAAAATGAAAAAATACAAGAAAGGCAGAAAGGAAGCTCGGAGAAAAAAGAAAGAATGAGAGAAAGAGAGGGAGAGAGAGAAAATAGAAATCCTTGAGGTCCAAGGCTGCGATGAAGGAAGCATCTTGCCTAACTATCATTATGAGCACGAAGTGCACGCGACGGATGTGGCAGCGAGAGAAAGAAAGAGAGGGAGAGAGAGCGAGAAAGAGAGGGAAGTGAAGGAAAAGTATGGCATTGCGGGAAGAGAGGGATATTTGCTGGCGAGCGAGCGCGCGGTGACTTAGAAAACGCCGCGCGAATAATGAGACGCGATTTTTCGTCCTTTTGCAGCGAACAAGTCCCGGGAAGAATTCGCGGGATCGTTATATTTTGGACTTTTATTGAAGACCGCGAATCGTTGAATATTCGATTTACTGCTACATGCGTTATAAATTTTTTACAGGTTGATATTACGTTGTGAGATTGACTGTACATATTGCAAATGTACAATTATATTCTTTATTAATTTCGTGTATACCCATGATTGTCTGTGCGATGCAAAAATTATCCTAATTAAGTTCATAAGTTTTTGCCTTAAATAAAATAACGAGGAACAATTGCATTGTTTGATTTATCCGTTGTGATAAAATGCGCTGCGTATAATTGCTCTTCATTTGAATTACATTAGCGCTTAGCTTCCGTAAATGCACTGTGAAAACCTTGACCTATAAATAACTTTTTGCAACATTTACAAAACTTTTTTCATACAAATTAAATGACGTAGGTTTAATATATTAGTTTATCTAGAGAGTTTTATTGAGTGATTAATTAATTATTCGTGTTTTCGTGAAAATTTAGTAATATAATATTTTTTATTTTTATTTATGGATATACAAAAATGTTTTGTAACACTTACTTATAAGTTTATGACTTTTGAATTGTGGTAAATTCCAAATATTACGACTAGACTTCTTGTTAAAGACGAGGCTTAACATCACAAAAACCAATGGAATTTATGGCCAAGAATTTGATGTAGAGAAAAATACTCATAGAGGAGTTCATTCAGCGACGGGTCATCGAAACTTCTTAAATGTGATTATGCAAATTTCTCGAGGATTACTCACTTTTTATATAAAACAATGCACAAAAACTCGCACTTCACGCTTCTCCTCTTTTATTAACTTGTTAATTGTTTAAAAGAACAAAAGCGAAACACCTAAAATCCTTTGACAACTTGAAAATAAAGTATAGCTTCAAGACACTGAAAATTTTTCATCGAGACTGCGCTAAAAATTTTCGCAACCGATAGTTTCGACGACGTAAACGCGATCTGCGCATGCGCATGCAGGCTTGTGACGAAAATCGGCCGAACGATATGGCCGTCGCACGTCATTTAGACGCGAAAAAGTACGAAATACGTGAAAGTATGCGATGAGGATGACCCGAAAGGAACTTGTAGCCGATAGCATTTCTTTACAGCGAATACGTGATTCTCTAATAAATTTTAAGATAAGCCAAGACAATTTCTCTGACGACTATATTTTACGTGAAGAGCTATATTAATACCATCCGAATTTGATTAATTGGCATAGATAAAAATGAAGTTTAGACGATTTTCATGTTTCTCGAGCAAACTTACGAAATGTAAAAACATTTTTTAGGAAAGTCTATAGTGAAAAAAAACCTACTGTTGTGTAAAACTTGAAGTAATAAACATTTTTTAAGAAGTGTTGAAGTAGATTATAGCTTTGCAACTTTTTATAACTTTTTCGAAATGTTGAATGTTATTTTTGATTTTCATCTTTTGGATGAGGATTGTTTTCAGTGATGCATAGACACTGAGTTCGCTCGAATTTACGTTTCTGCTTGTACAGTATTTACTTATACAAATGCCTGACATAAATAGCCGAACGTCAGTGTTATGCTGAATTCTTGTAAATTATGAGTCTGCTTTGCACTGTAAATGATTCTTCTGCTATATTCTAATTCGACGCTATATATATTTTAGAACTTATTCTCTTGAGACTCGTAGTTATACTTTTTTTCTTCCCTTGGCAATCAACTTGGATCGATTCATCAAGTTTTTACGATAGAGTTTAACAGTTATATATAGGCATTTTCAAATACAATTCAATTTACCTTTCATGAATCGACTATACTTATATTTAAAATTCAATCCGCATAGGTATATTACTTTTGTAATCATAGTCTCATTGTCTCCTTAAAAAGTATAAAAGTTCAAATAAAACCACAATCAAACCCTTACCACTATATTTTACAATTCCACGATAAAACATTACGACGACATACTCGAAAAAGCTCGCCGGCCTTGCCTAGAAACACCAGCAAGAATTGAGATTTATTCGTGTCTTTTTTTCTCCGCGAGCACGCGCATATATAGCGCTAGGCGAGCGCGACGACGCCGTGAATTTCCTTCATTGTTCGACGCAGGCGGTTTCGTTTCATTTCGCGGCGCGGCTGCAGCTCGTTTCTGCCATCTGCAAACTCGCTCGTGCAGGCGACTCTATACTGCGCGCCGCGCGCGCGCAGCAAGAGAGAACTTCAAGGTCGAGCGATGAGTAATGAGAATCCGAAACGAAATCAATTGGACGCGATCGGCGACATTTTCCGGCGCCGAGCTAATGAAAGCGGCGAGCGGAAGATATTTTCTTCTCTTTTTTTTCTATTTCTAACTTCGGCGTCTGTAGAGTGAAGTATATAAATGCTTTTTTTTTCTTTAATCGAAAGAATAATAATTAAAGGTAGATTAAATCTTTATATACGGGATTATTAAGAAAAATGAATCAATGCATATCGCGTATAAACTTGGTGTATACAAAAATTACGATTTACAAACTATTTAGAGATCGATATAAGAGCAATTCTTGAGAAATTTCCCTTTTACGTCGCCAAAAATAAGAAAAAATTTTGTTGACTGCACACTTACAAGACAAATTTTTTCTCGTTTTTTGAACCTTACAGAACATGAAAAAACGTCTGTTCCATGCCGATTGAGTGGTATCATTTTTTTTTACAGCACTTTTAATTTTTCTTATAGAAATTTAACATGGGAAAAATGTATGAAAACTAGTCATTGATGATCAATAACAAGCTATTGAAGAGGCCAACCCAAATTCCACAAAAAAGCGATTAAAGTTGAAAAATAGAGCTTTAATTTAAGATGTGAATCGTTAAAGTCGGTCGATTCTGTGCAAAGCTACGTGAATTTGAAAATGGCAGAAAACGAAAAAAACTTTGTCTGGTAAATGTGCAGTAAAAAACATTTTTCCTTATTTTTGGCGACGCGAAAGGGAAATTTCTCAGGAATTGCTCATATAATACCCAGACTTCAAATTTGAATATATACGAATAATTATTAGTTTTAAATGCAACCTATACAGCCGCCACATATCCAACGAGGTCATAGAAACAAATGCGACGTGTCGATATTTTTCACTCGCACAATCTAATAACATTTGGCGCCTATTATAACGAACGAATCAAACAACACGGAATAGGCGAGCGCGCGAATGGAAAAAAAGAAGAAATACAAAGAGGCGCTCACGTATATATAGGTATATATACGCACGCACGAACGACGGCGTTGATAAATAGTTCGCTGGAAATATTCGTATATAAGCGATAGAGCGCGCTCGCTCGCGAGCAAAGTCAAAACAGACGATTGATACTGAAAGAGAAGGCACACTAATCGACTCTCGCTCGCTCGCGAGCGCGCGCGCGCCTCCATTCCAAGTTTAAATATTCATAAAGATATTTGTCGCGAAGCGCGCAGAGCGAATATATATATAGACGAGCGAACGAACGCGGGTGCACGCACACACATACGCGGTGCAGTTAACATCTGCGCGCCCGCGCGCCTATATAGATAATGGATAAAAACCGTGTCTTGTCCTCA
>JAPYZP010000293.1:0-49653 GCA_030522985.1 Torymus sinensis | reverse complement strand
CATTTTTTTCCCGTAATTAATACAGTTCTAATATTAAATTATAAATAAATTAATTTTAGAACTTGAAAAAAACTTGCAGCGACCGGGAATCGAACTCGAACATTTTCCTTGGATATTTCGAAAAACTGCTCTATCTTTATCTGCACTGAAGCCGGAATCGACAAGAACCGAACATACAAGTGAATTTTGTTTTGTTCCAAAAATGACATCCTGAAGTTTTAATCACATCCGTGATTCGGAATTGAGTAAGCTCTCCTTGCCGGTTGACTTTTTGAAACGTTATTGACGTTCTTATTTTTAATAGTTTCACATTGTGGCTTATCGGGAACAACATTTATGATGTAACATTTTTGTCATAAAAGATAAAGGTTTGACGGTTTAAAAAAGTATGATTGGAGACTTTTAAGTAAAAAAACTGAATTGACTGAATAGTATGATATCGAGTATTATTAGTTAACTCCTAAACTAATGCCGCACGAAAAAAGAAACGTCAATTGAACCTACCGTGTGTTATTGCCGCGACTCGTGGCAGCGGGCGGTCTCGGCGGCAGGCCGCTCACCGCCGGGTTCGCCTGCAGATTCACGGGGCTGGACTTGCTCTTGGGCAAGGCCGCGGCGATGGGCGCGTCGACGCGGCAGTGGGACGCCAGCAGCCACGAGCGCACCTTGCTCTTGGGGTCGGCGCCGGCGGCGGCCGCGCCCGGCATGACGACGGCCTCGGGCCCCGGCGCTCCGGCGGCCGCGGTCTCGTTCTTCTCGGCCTGCGCCGCCGAGTAGTCGATCACCTCCTTCTTCTTGCGCGGCAGCTGCTGCGGCTGCTGGCCCGCCGGCTTCTTCTTGGCGGCGGGGCCCTCCGGGGCGGCCTTGTCCGGCTTGTCCTTCGGGCCTCGGCGCATGAGCTGCTGCAGCGTCGTCTGCTGCTTGCTCGCCTCGAGCGCGGGGCCGGCGGCCGCGGCGTCGAGCGGGGCCTGTCTCTTGCGAGCGCCCTCCTCCGGCGGCGGCGCCGGGGCCGCCGCGCTGGCAGCCTGGCTCGCCCGCTTTCTTTTCGCCTGCTGGAAACGGATCGGGATTCGAGTCGATTGTTAAGGGAAACTTTCTTCTTTGCGCCATTAGAGATTGGGATTGTCGGGAGATGTGGCAAATGACGTGGCGATCTCTAGATTACTTTTCCCCCTCTCGCATTCTACGCCTGATTCAACTAATCGATGTAAGGAAATTCAATTATAGAACAAACAAATACGTAATATCATTGCGACCCAGAAAGGCGAAATTTCATTTCAGTTTAGATAAAATCAACAATTTAACGTAACTTTTGCGTTTATTATTTACTTTCCATAGTTACAAAATGAGTAGGACATAACAATTTCGATTTATAAACATTTTGATGTTTTGTACGCTCAACTGTCTTATACACGTAATTTAGTATCTCTATTTAGGAAAAACACACAAGAAAATAAAGAAACGAAATCGAATGAGCATATCATGTGTGTGATACTCAATATAGAACATCGATATTATCATCGGCATTATTCCATTTTTACCCTTAATATTTTCCAGTTTTAATTACCACTAATGAGTTTTACTATTACTTTCTTTTTCTTTAAATCACTGCTGACACTGCATGACTAATAATGTTGGAAAGTGTAACAAAAGTAATTGAAAAGAAGTAAGATTGGCTTTTATTTCTTAAACGAAAGAAATAATTGTGGAATTCGGGAATAAAAGGAGCTTATATCTATTTGATGGATCTTAGTAAGGGATGAAGTAAAATTGAAGAGCATAGAAATGGAGGCAGCTGCCATTGGTGGAATCTCACCTTAGCTGACTTGTCGTGCGCTGCGTCATTCTTACGCTTGGGCCGTCGACGCTTCTCGCGCACCTTCTTGCTGAGGGGCAGCTTCGCCCTCACCGCCGGCGGGTGGACCGTCACGCCCTCCGCACCCTCCGGCGGCAGCCGAACCGTCTCTGTCGTCGAGCTGTGGATTATCGTCACCGACTTCAGCTTCTTGCCCGGCCTTTTCCGCAATAATTTCGCGCTGATCACCTGCAAATCACAGTTTATGTACATTCAATCATCATTTTATCTCGTTATTCTCTCGCACACTTCTCTTTATTACGCTTGCTGTTTCTGCCCTGCCCTGCTAGCGGGAAGTAGTATTAAGGGACTAAGAGGTCAGTTAAATTTCACGGTAAATTCAAGAGTTACTCGATAGACTATAATATATTTTTTAACATTTATGCGACTATAATTAAAGTTTCGATCGAATGCTGTCTACTTATTTCTCGTATTTCTCATACTTAGACTGCGTCAATTCAACGTTCAGACTTTAATATATAGGTTACCAAGATTGAAATATAGATATTTATTTTTATTTGTTATAATCACTCTTAAGTACACAGACCCGGTAATTAACATCGACTAAAGTAAAATCACTCAAAATATTGTATTAAATTAAACAAACCTTAACAATAATAGCGAGTAATAAAAGAAGTTTTATGCAATATGAAATTATTTGTTTGAAACTCGCGTCCCCTTCTTTGGTTTATTCAGCGAAAAAGCGCTTTTTATTTAAAATTTTGCATTTAGCGGAACGAGAAAATGCAGCATTTCCTGAATAGCACTTTTTTCCATACAATTGAAGAAGCTGTATTATTATTACAAATTGTGCCGACAGGGTAAGCAAAGTACATATACTCTGGCACTATATTAAGTAGGGCAAATGGTTGCTTTAGCATCTCTAAGCAGCTTTGTACTAATAGTGTTTACTTTTACTTCCACTGATTTACGGATGAACTTACTATTGCAATCATTATTATTATCATCGTCATCGCATTTCTGCTTCTTTCTACATCGCCTCTGTAAGTCGAATAGGGAACAATGTTTCATTTCATTCAAAATATATTATATTTATGTTTTTCATAGTTGGTTAAAATAGTGAAAGGAATATAAAAATTATAATTATAACAAGAGTGGTGCAAAAGAATATATTATATAAGTTTATCTCGAACACGTGGGTTTGAAAAAAGACATTACTAGAAAGAATGTGGGTGGTGCTTTGAGGAAAATTCCGCCTTGAAATTTACCACAAAGCTCTGAATAAAATCATAGGCAAACATTCTTCCGGAATTCTTCCGGAATCACAGGAGTTGATAACCGCGATTGTTTGCCAAAGCTCATTCGCTGCACCTCGAGCCGCGTCGACATTCAACCCACGGAGAAATAAAATTGGCCAAAAAGTTGAGATCTGTGATAAAATAGCTTGAGATAAAAAGTAACTTACCAAAATGGAAATGGCGGCGAGGACGATAAGGGTGGCCGCATACCAGTGCTCGGTCATCCAGCGACGGAACGTGGCGAGGCTCTCGTCGGAGAGCAGGAGCTTCCGGAGGGTGGCCAGCGGCCCGCTCGGATCGACCTCGCGACACTTCTGGAAGACGTCGCAGTAGCCATTGTAGTCATTGCAGGGCGTGCCGGGCTTGGCGAACATATCCGGGATGTCGTACGGCGGCGAATTCCAATCAAACGACGAGCTGAAAGCATACAGACACGTGCGCATACGGTGAGACGTAGCTGGGATCCCTATGCACTACTAGCCTCGAGCGTCCCTCTCTCTCTCTCTCTCTCTCTCTCTCTCTCTCTCTCTCTCTTCTCTTTCGCCTTCCAGCAAGCGTGGATGTTCAATATCTCAAGGAACGTCGAAAAGCCCCGAGAGTTCGACTAACCATCGCTGGGCGACCAATCCACGAAATTACTTTGCCGAGCGGAGGCGTTCAATGCTTCCGCAAAAGTGCGAGAGAGAGAAAGCATTGCGAGAGGTGTGCAAAATGAAAGGAGGAGAAGCGAAAGAGAGGAAAACGGACAGAGAGATGAGTATACAAACTGAGTCGAGTGTTAAGACGAAGAAATTACTTTAACGCGCGAACAGGGATGGAGATTTCCTTTGTTTGCGCAAGAACAGACAAAGCGCTTCGCATCTTCTTAAAAAGAGACATCGGATTGAAAACGAAATCAAGTAATTTTAACTGTTCCGCAGAAAGATCGATTGCTTTGCGTTTTCCCCAAAACGCTTTCTCTTCATGCCAATTGACAGAATTTTATGAAAACTCTGACTATGAAGTTTTAAATTCATTTTTGTACTTTTTAAAGAGATTTCCAGGAAAGCTGTATTTACTGTAGGCCAAACGTACTTTTGAAAACATTTTTTGGATTTGCTTTATATCATTGTTTCATCGTTACTTTACTTAAAATACGTTAAAAGAGAATTATATTTAATTTAATAAAGTAGCAAACATAGAGTGTGGAGTTTCCCCGCAGTAGAATTATTTCGTTGAAAAATATGAAAAGAAAGAAACATTTTCCAAACGGCATAAAATAATATTAAAATGATCTATTTATAAACAATACATTTGTTACTTAACTCATGTCCTGATACTAGTATTAAAAGAACTTTTTACGCTTTTAAATATAGTATATTCAGCGTACCGCGAAATATAAAAAAAGAAATTCCTATAGAATGGAAACTGTTGTCCGAAAAATCCAATAAACTTCGGTACGCTTCTGCCTGAACTGTGCTACCGCTGTCGGACGTAGTGTCAAAAAGCGTGGATATTCCGTGAGCGCGCGTTTTTCACACGCCCGTCGAGTGTCAAAATCGGCCCTCGTTATCCACACTCGAGTGGTCTCTTTTTCGCCGAAAACCATTAACATCATTTTCACAGAAACGCGAATCGCGATCAATCGACTTTGCAAAACATTCGAAATTGTTCCGACCGGCGTTTAACAAAAAGGACACATCGAGATGAAAAGATTTTCCTGCTGAGCGTACGGCGAAGTCGCGCATTATCGGCTAATTACGCGCAACCCATAGTGAATTCTCAAATTGTCGCAAAAAAATTTTCCTCCCTTCTTCGAGAGCGTCCATGTGTACGTGGATTCTCGATACAAGTAAACACAGCAGCCACAATGGTGGTTCGTGGCACTTTTATGTGATTGGTGTCACGTAGACAGACCAAAGTTTTTCTTATGTATTATGTAAGAAAAAAATGGATACCAAAAATGGTCCTTACAACATTTGTTGTAAAACCTTTAGTTTTTGAGATGATCGCGTTTTACGGTTCCAAACGTTCGTCAAATATTGAATTTTGTAAATATGTTCATTGACCTTTAAAGTTCCAATAGAGTCGGCTCCTGGGGAACTCTGAACACCACGTGTTTTAGACGGCGTAAAGACGGCACACCAGTGTTTTTTAGATTTAGCGGGTCAAAATACGTAAGAAAAACTTTGGTGTAGTCGATCACATAAAAGTATCACGAACCCTCATTGTGGCCGCTTGACTATCACGAAGAGAGAAAGAGAGAGAGAGAGAGAGAGAGAGAGAGAGAGAGAGAGAGAGAGAGAGAGAGAGAGGGAGAGAAACTCAAGCGTGTGTTCGTCTATGCTTCTCTCTTATTTTCATCTCTATAGGGGATAGGCGCTAGAGATAACGCATATATGCGTTATTCCGAATGAAATCGCTCCAATCGATAGGGAAATTTTTGGCGTATTGCTCTCCCCCCTCCCTTCCTCTCCCTCTCTCTCTTCTTTCCGCGCATCTTCGTGAGTGTACGATACTTACGTTCCTCGGAAAACGAAGGGGAAGGATCCGGGGAGAGCTGCTGCGACGTTCGACGGACTAACCGAATTGTCGAATTTATTTAATTATACGGAGGAAACGGAAATCACGTTCGCCGACGAGGATGTGCAACCAGTGTTCCTTCTGTCTCCGGAATATACGACTATATGGAGCATCTGACATTCGAACAATCTTATACTAAACGATTCAGCGACAATTTAAAATCATATAATCACGCAAACAGAAATGTATTTAACATTAAAAATATCCTTCACCTTTTTTTCATTCTTATGTCAAAGACAACTTTTGTCGGTTACAATAAATTTGCAATAGATAATAGTATTCTAATAAAGAAACAATCTTATCTTTCAACTGTAGTACTTATAAATAAATATCTACTTCTATAATTTTATACGATAGAAATACGATAGCTATTAAAATGTTATTTCAAAATATTGTATTTTTTGTAAATAGAGTTACTTTTAATTAACCTTTTCATGTAGTCACTATCAGGAAGGAAATGAAAAAAAAATATGTCCTTTTATACACAAACGTAGAACAAGTTCTCACTCAAGTAAACTTTCAGTGATTTAAAATTGTCTACTGGCCAACTCGATGGAGAATACTCCACGTACATACATATCTTTCCTACGTCTCTGTGTGAACTCTAATCAAGTTACTTCGAAATGCAGCGAGCCCGAGCACGGGCGTTCAAGAAAGGGAGAGAGTACGAGCGAGCGAATACTCGCCGTATTATTCTCTGGAGAATTCGATTAAATTGACATAAGTCCCCGTGTCCCTATCCCGTTTTCTTGCTCTCCTATATACCGGCATGTAGTTTGATGAGCCCTTCTTCAATCTCCTCTCCCCCCCCCCTCCCCCCTCTCTCTCTTTCTCTTGCTCCTGCGCCTAAAGGACTCTCAACTTTTGTGCCCGACCACGGTACTCCCATGTTCTTTCCTCTTCAGTCTCTTTTTATTTTTAACGCAACCGCGTGTGTCGAGAAGTGGCGTTTTTAGTGGTGCTTTCACGAATGTGTCCACTCACGCTGACTTTTCTCTGAGGTGTAAAAGTTACTGCACTTACGCCTCATTAATTGTGTTAAAATGTTATGATCTTTAAATATATAGTTACGAATATCCTTAATATATAATAATTGTTTTAAGTGAAAAAGCTGAAAAACAAAAATGTATTAATCCAATCTTACAAGGTATTAGAGATAGAGCAAACGAACTCTATTAACTCCAAAACAAACTATAGCGGAGGCGCTTGTGGCGACGAGAAAAATAAGAGAAAAACTGACAAATCTTATTATTGTAATTTCGTGAACAGGCTCCTCATTTAGGCTTGTTTCGTAAGAGAAAGGGAGAGATCGCAGCATCTTTGGGGTTTTTGGAAACCATATATATGTACAGGTACAAGAAGACGAACAATCATGAAGATAACGAAGCTTCTGAACTAAGGAATAATGAACTTACAGACAGGGCTGGGTTTCTCCGGGCAAGCGGCAGCAGAGCTCACAGGCCTTGGTGGGTAGATCGTCGGGACCAGGGATGCACTGACAGGATTCAAGTCCGTAGGCGAGGCAAATACTTCCGGTACACTCCTGCGAAAACAAGTCAAACATTAACCGCTTGAAAATTTCATTGATCAGTTTGCCTCTGGCGAATAATTTCGAAAGGGGGACAAGAGTTTATCCAATGTTGACAGGCGAGTAGTTTTCATAAAGCAATTGAATTTCATTCAAGTTCAATGCTGGAATTTTTTATATACGAGTAAGAATATGCAATTCATTATTTAGCTTAACTTCATGTATGCCAAATGGAAGAGTGAGTTGTTCAGAGTGATAAAGCTTTATGAATTAGAATACATGCCACAATATGCAATATATAAAATCAATGGCAAATGTGTATAATATAGGAGGTATAAATATTTTGAAAGATTCTTGTACAAATTAAAAATAGATAATTTATTTCAATATTCATAAATTTTAGTTTATAAATAATCAATATCTCTATAATTTTAAATAATGCCTTTCAACTGTTATATGTAACACGTATACGTAACATCAGCACTAATACTTTTATCTGCTTAGTCGCATTTGAAAGTTAATTTAAAGAATTCTTTTGCTGATAATAAGACATTAATTTAAGAATTTAGCATTCGAATGAAACAACTTCACTTTGAAAACCATACTAAGCATTTTGTTTTCAGAGTTATTTATCAATTTTTAAGGGTTTAGGTATATCATGCGAATTGGCTTCTATTGTTCATATTGCTAATATAAGAATACATAATCTTTTTCTTTTAACACTTATCATATTATTTGCGTAGTAAAAAATTATGTAAATACATTCTTTATGGGCCAGCGTAGCAAATGAAAACATGAAAACATAAAGTTCAATTATGTCAAATAGTAGACGAAATTAAGTACGAATAATAAAAAATATTCCACTTCTTCAAATTTCAATACAACTAGAGACCGAGCGTGCGTCAGTGACGTGGGAATCGTATTGTATTTACAGTCATCATATTATACAAGCAAATTACATTTTTTGGCAGTTGAGGAAGGGGTTTAACAAAGGCATGGGAAGAATGGAAGAGAAGTATACGCTCACCCCCATGAAGCAAACAAGCTCTTGATTGCAGATGGTTTTGTTGGGCTTGTTAATGGACGGCGGACAATATGGCGCTCGACCATCACAGAAACTCGCGTCTCGACAACCGTTATCGTCTCGGCATTTATCGCCGAATCTCAATCTGCACTCGGTAGTACAGCAAGGACCCTGAAAAAATCAAGAGAGCAATGTGTAGTGCACAATTTATTTAGTTTTAGCAGGCTAATAGTAAAGTTTAAACGCAATTATCTCATTTAATATTTAGAAAGATAGAATTAGAATTAACAAGTGTATTTTGTAGGGACGATGTAATCGAATAGTTCGCAACTTCTTTGCATTACAAAATGTATGTAGGAGTAAATCAATTTCTTAAACACATCAAATTGCAATGTTTGGACATATATAAAGCTAATATAACACTTTTCATTTCATTTTAAAGTTTTTAACAATAACTTTTGACTCATGTATTTTTACGAGTTTTTTTCCGAGTAAGTTCATAAATGTTTTCGGAGCTTTTAAATCTTATTAGTTTACTAAATTAATGTACTGGTTAGAAAACGTGGGTGATTTTAATACATTATTTTATTATTTACACTAATTTATTCAACTTTTATCAAAAACATTGGATGACATCTTCGAACTACTCGACCCACTCCTAGTATTTTGGTCGATCAAAAAGCTTATATAACATAATATTATATTATTCATAATACATAATAAAAACAAATGCCACATTTATTGCATAAGAATACATGCATAAACATGTATCAGATAGATATGACAAGAAATACTTCAAGCTAATCTAAAAAAATGCTAAGCTGAGCATGGCTTAATATTTTTCGAAATATATATTCAATATTAAGTAATGATATAATATTATATTTATATATTATATATAAAAATAGTTTATATATACTATAGAAGCGATGAAGTTTCGTACTAGAACACGACCAGAATTTTCGAAAATTAAAGTCACGTTAAATTGGGAACAAGATTATTTTGCGACTTTTTTACCGTAACGTTCTATGAAATGTGCGTTCAATAAGTCTTATGATTTTCAACAAAAATTAAACAGATTTCAAGATACGTATTACCGAACTGTCACGATAATTTTTGTTCTGAAGCGGTTATAGAATATAAATATAATGTAGTTTTTATATAAATAAAATGAATATTTAAAAAAACCATTTAAAACCATAGTATCAGTAATGCAAGAATAACGTTTTTGACGTTCACACTTATCCACGAAAAAATCATCGTTTTTAACACATCCCATCGTAAAGTTCGTACTTTATTCCCGCCAAAGCGGGAAAAAAGTGCTACGTTCATTCCCTACCCTCAATCTAGGTCCCAGCGCCACGCACATGAGGGTGAGGTTAGGGAATAAATGTGCAGCATTTTTTCCCTTTTCGACGGGAAACGAGTACGAATTTTACGGTAGTTGTGTTAAAAAATTGTATATTGCACTCGTGAATACAGTGGGTTGTACGAACCTGGACGTTTGTCGGCTTCGCTTCACTAGTGGGACAACTCACACGCAGGGAGCATACAGCCCACTTTATTCCCTTGGTGCATAATAATATACCATTATGTATGACATAACTATAATTTAATAATGACAATTGCGCAATGCTTTTCTCGGAATTACCATTTAGGGAGATTAAAATTATAACGTTACATTATTTGACAAAGTCTTTTAGACCGAATTAAATTCAGAGAAATTATATAATAGTACTTTTCGAGTCGAGCTCGCTTCTCGCTTCGTTCGAGCAAAAAACGTCACATCAATTCCCTTACGGTGAATATAAACATTGTTTTAAGGTGGAAAAAATAAAAGAAGTATTAGTAATCGGTCTGAATTAGAGTCGGATAAAATGACGTCGAGCTCGAGCGAGGCGTAAAGCCAACTGGTTCGTCGCCCCACTGCAGCTTTAGCCGTACTCACCTGACTGGGGCTGCAAACTGAACCAGGCGTGAGAGTGCAGGGAACCTCTTCGGGCGGTGGGTAGCGCCGCTGGGGGAAGCAGCACGAGTCGCGGCAATCCTCCTCCCAGCCGCAGTCGCACTCCTCGCCGTCCTCCACGACGCCGTTGCCGCACAGTGAGGCCTGGGGCTCTACAACACATTGCGCGTTCAGCGTAAACCACTGTGAAAATGCGAGTAAATGGGGAGCGAGGATAATGAACGTCTTGACTGTGACTCGCGACAGGAAGCAAGGAAGCAAGCGAAGTAACGCGCCGAGAAACTTTTACAGACCGTTGGAGATTGTCGTTAAGGGTTCTTTTTTCCTCCCCTTTCACTCTTGTCACTCCTGTATACTTTCTGCGAAATATCGTATAATACTAAAATAACAATCTTTCCTGCTCTGTATGCTTCCTTTAGTTACTTAAACTGATTAGAATTATTTGAGTCAATTTCTGGTGCAATACAATTTCATGTTTTTAAAACAACTTAAAGTGGATCTTTTTAATCATATTCTTAGGCTATTTTAGATTACTTATAACATTCTGAAGAATTATTATTTTTCAACGAAACAAAGCTCCAATTAAAGCTTTTTCTCCTCGCCTTCGACTCAGGTGTCAATTTATACGAGATATCGACTGTCACGTTTGTTCCTTCCTACATGCGTAATATACTATTATATCACATATATTTTTATTTTTTAAATCTCCGGATTTTTTTTTACTTTTAGAATCTTGTAACATAAATACTTGCTGAGTTGTTAAACAAAATAACGTATATTTAAGATTGAGTAGCCCGTATCTCGAAAAAAGGGTCTGGTATTGGTCTGCACTTCTAGACACCAGAAACCCACTTTTAAAACCTAGTCATGATTCGTTTCCCTAAGATTCTCTGCTTATACAAGTTATTTTTTTCTTGCATATTAAATCCAACATTTCATGTTATCTTTATAAATTATTATATACTATGGTTGGTTTAATAGTACATTGTGCATCTAGGGGAGAAAGTTGACTTTTTCTAGCGAGGATGATGATTGCTCAAAATCATCATCCGAGTCTGAAAAAGTCAATTGTTCCCTTGTTACACATCGTACTTTTTTAATAAATGAAGGAATAGGACCTTTTTTTGCATGAAAAGTGGATGGGTATATCGAGTCGTCATAACAGGAGACTAATTACTTTTCCTCCCGCTGCAAAGGGGGGGGGGGGGCTTTTATTTATATTTTATTTTATTTATACAGTTATTGGGTTATTGTAACGTAACATTATATGAAATTTAATATTTTTATAATAAAATCTTTACAGTCTTCTAATGAGAACGACATTTTTTTAGTTATTTACCCCTTAACATAACCCTTTCATGTCTCGGGAAGATCGATACTTTCATGCTCCTATCATTTGTACGATGCAATTAAATTTAGAAAACAGAATCCCATATAGTCGTTGATCGAGTCAGCTAGTGCAGTCGACTACTCCTCTTTTGTGGCATTACGGCGGGACGTGGCTGCACGTAAAATATGAAAGGATAACAAGACAACTGAAAAATGTTGACTTAGCACCCCTCCTATATATTTTCCCTCCCGGTGAATCTCGGCTCCTGCCAGTCGTCGTTCTGTCTTTTCCTCCCACCTGCCCGGCGTGTGCACGCGCCATCTGTCACGTTCTAATACGATTCCCCTGCACGTCCCTTTTGGGTATGCAAGGTAAAGAAACGAGGAGGAGGACGACGGCAACTGTCGCCAGTGAATGTCGAAGGCACGCGCTCAGCCATTCAATGCAAGTGCAAATACGCGGCGCATCAGATTATTGAAAACGATATATCGCGTCAGGCGTCTCTCTCGCCCTCCTTACGTACGTGCTCTCGACCTCCCGGCTTCTTAATCGGTTTTCTCTCTTTCCTGCATGCACTCTGCGTTCGCCAGTATGTACGTGTGTGTGTGTGTGTGTGTGTGTGAGTATATATACGAAGCGTTAGCTGGGAAATTCGAGAGGAGGGCGCGACAACGCATATATGGGGGATGATAAAGCTACGTGCGCGCTGCTCCGGCGGTTATATTATTCGGCATTATTCGACGCTAATAAATGTACAAATCGCACACGTGCTATTTCTAGTCTGATATTTTTGCAATAATTCATAGCTTCCGTATATTAAGGTACGAACACTGTAGTACTAATATTAACAGAAATTTAAACAAGAAAAAAACTTTGCGCTCACTAAACAGGCATCAAAAGTCGAATTTCTCTCCCAAAAGGTTAAAAAGTGAATTAAAAGAATAAACAATGTGTATATTTAGAAATGCATAATGTAAACACAGTATATCTGTATGTATGGAAGTTTTCTTACAGTGAACAGTAGAAGCTTTAAAATAATATTTTGATAAAAATTTGGAAGCATTTTGACTTACTAAAATCGAGTATTATAAGTATCATGTAGTTTCATTGCGAATTGTGCCGCGGTTTCAAATGTCATCTAATTTTTCCTTTCTGCTTTTATAAATATACTTATGTAATTTGAGTTCTACGCAAATAAACTCTATTTCGAGGTTGACAGTACATTTGAAAATATTTTATCATTCGAAATATAAAACATATTTTTTCATTTCCGAGTATCTTCATTTGTCGATAATTCTTTTAGGAAAAATATAAAAACAAAAAGAAGTGAATCAGATAAAATTCAAAGCTGTTTTGAATGAAAAAAGGCAAAGGTCTTTTGACCCGTTAAGAAGTTTTTTAGTTTTGATTCTGTTTTGAAACACTGGAGATTCGGAGCATACATGGTCGCAAAACTTTTAGATTTTTATAGAGCTAAAATAATAATGTAGAATATGGCTTACATTGTACACAATTTTATCTGCAGTGCAATTAAATAAATATTCAAGTCATCTCGATGAAAGGATTATTTTTTATTCAGCAAACCTCTTTCAAAAAATAATTTACTTTTTTCAATGAATTCGCAATATTAAGTCAATTACGAATATTAAAAAGTGTTTGATGTATAAAACGTGGACTTTATGTCGGTATTTCACATCCCCTTATTTTCAAAAGAATATAACTCATGAAAATACCAATAGAATCATCCACAAAAAATTCTGAGTATAGTATTTAAGTATAGGGAGCGCCTGACAGGTGTGTTTTTCCAAAAAATGATGAGAAGTTATTTAATTAAATAAAAACCGTACTGTCGGTAAATAGGAATCAGTAATTAACCTACTTTTTAAACGCGGATAACTAACGAAAGCGCTAATCGAATCACTCAAAAAAATTCCTACATATAGGGTTTATGTGTTCGGTGCGCTTGACAAAATTTTTTTCCGAATAGACGCTTGAATATTGATTTAAAAAATATTGAAATTCACGGGTTCACATGGCTTTAATGTCGGTGAACAATTTTTAACGAAACGGACTTAGGTCGTTCTTAACTCACTAATATTTCGATCTTCCCTTGATTTAATTTAAACATATCAAATATTATGTAATTTCAAATTTTCTAAAAATGGACTTAAGTCAGTTCAGTCGTTTTGCTGGGAACTCACAAATTTATTCATTTTAATATAATATATTATGTTTTCTCGCTTATGATCATCCACTTGCTCGGAAACTTATCTTCACAAGAAGTGTGATACCTACATCATAATACCCTGACCGCACCGGATCATCCTAAATCCAGAACATAATTATATTTAATACGAAGGTAAACTAAATTTTATAATGATCGCAATAAAACGCAATTTCAGAATGAATTACCTGAAAAAATTAATTTTGTCTATTATTTTTGTTATCATATCTGCCATTAGAGTCTTTCTACATCTATTTTTGTATAATGTTATAAAGCTATATTATTCACTCCTTAATTCGTTAAACCAAGCTGTATAATTTAATCTAGCCTGCAGGTAATAATCCAACAAGTCTCCTTTATCAAGAGCCAGCATCGCGAAGGTACGTATATAACAGCGTAAGTATAAGGGAGTAAATGAGTAAGGCGGCAACGTCATTAAAGCAGGTCACGGAATAAGGCTTCGAGAATGACAATAGGGAAGGAAGGGGGTGTGAAACATTCGCACGTTCGAGAAATTGTACTCACCGGTGAAGCAGCCCTTGGCCGAGCGAGCCTTGGTGTTGAGCACGGGGTTGATGGCGTTTAGGCTGCAGGGACTAAAGCGATTATTGTTGCGCTTGTCGCCGCTGGTCGCACGGGCAAACATTATGAAATTTCCGTCCTCTCCACCCGGCGTGCATTGCTCTGGATCGTGCTAGAGCCCGATAAAGTGCAGTTTAATAACCGTCATATCTCAAGCCCCTTTATTGACCCACTCTCCCACCCCCACCCCCTCTCTCCTTCTATACGCTGCCTCTGCCATTTTCTATATTTTTTATGTATCATACTTTTCCAGCTAGAGCACACATACTTTTTCTCTCTCTCTCTCTCTCTCTCTCTCTCTTTCTCTCTCGCTTTCAAAAAGGCATTTTTTCACTTCATCACGCGCGAACGAGGCATGTGCAAGACGAAAAGTCTGCACGTGCTCGACTTTGGCACGGCCGTTGCAGCTTGTGCGCGCGAATCGCGATTAATAATGGGCTTATTGCTGCCACCTCACGTTCACTTATAAGTTCTTAAGCCGCGACGGATGATTATTATACCTTTGCGAATTCAATAAAAGACTGTGGCGGCGCGCGAAGAAAGGGCCAATCAGTGGAGTTTACGATTTCTCGACCGTGGCAAAGAGCTTTATACGTTAGTTTAGGGGCACCGTAAAGCCCGGAATTCCAATGCGTAAATGTGTATGTATGTGTACGGCTAGAAAATGGTTCAACGAAAAAAGAGAGAGAGAGCACACTGCTTTTTCCTTACCTGATTTTTACTTTCTCTACGTCTCTCTAAAAGAGTGAAATACGAGCGAGACCGAGAGAGAGAAAGAGAGAGAGAGAGAGAGAGAGAGAGAGAGTCAGATGCGAGGGCGTCTAAGAAAAATAAGTTTATATCTTACCGGCGAACCGAAATTGTGGCCGATCTCGTGAGCGAGCGTCACGTGGGATACTGCAGGTGGCACGTGCTTCCCGTAGTTCAATAAAGTGACTATACCAGTGTTCAGGGATTTCATGCTGCCCCGATAGTGCTGAAATTAGAAAAAGAACCCACGTAGTTATGTTAGAGGATTTATTTTTCGTATCATCAGATTTAGCTATAATCAAGGGGGAAGAAGAGTTACTGCACTATTTAGTACTAGATAAAATACTGTATAAAGAATTGAATGATAATGATCTTATGTCTACCATATCTTTATGTGATTCCTTCATAACCTCCTTCTAGATTCTTTGTAAGAAATGTTATTGAACTAAAAAGAATTCCCATGTGTTTGTAAAACCACTATAACCACCAATCAATAAAAACGTAATTATTTAAAGAAAAATATTGAATGTCGGATAAAATCGCGATTTTTCTACTTATTTTATAAAGTTTCAGCATTTCTTTACAATTCTCCTTTCACGTCCAGTGTTAAGGTTCTTTTTTTTAATTTCATATATCGTCAAGCTTTATATAGTCACATTAACTTCTTACGTCTTTAAAATGCTATCCATTTGTCGATTTTTCTCTCTTATTATTATCTATGATAGTCAAGATTTCCAGTAAGAAAAAAATTAAAAATTCCACGTTGATACAGCCGTTTGATTCCTCGTTAAAAGAGTAGTGCCGCTAAATCCTGATGAACACCTTATCATATACCTCATTCTATAGGTAGATTACATACTCATATATTACCTCAATATGCGTATTAACGGTTAAATGACAGATTTAGATACATCTCTACAAGAAGTATTTTTTTATCTAATAGATTATGTATATGTAGATTATATAATTCACTGATAAGAATTTTTTCACATGTCTTACAGTCTTATAAATTAAATTAATTAATATTAATGGCAGTCAGATTGTCCTTGTTTATAATCAACCCCGCAGAATCTGAAATAAAAACTTAATTAAAACCTGGAAATAATATTGTTAGCAAAGGACAATCTGACTGACCCCCATCACCAAATTGCCCAACGTTTCGAGCCCTTTTTGACTCCTCCTAAGGGACTATAAGACTGTAAGACCGATGGGAAAATTTTTATCAGTGAATAGTAAATTACAGTCGACATAAGTAATAATTTTAATTATGATTATACAATTACTTGTATGTGTACTCTGGTTAAATAAATAAAGACACGCCAGAACTCTCCGGGGCAAGTATGAGTGCAATGCTCCCTTTACCCTTTACAATTTACATGCGACCTGGAACATTCTTTACTTTTACTCCCTAGGTGCATAATCTACTATCAACCTGTCATCTTGCGACAAAAACAGTAGAAAAGTAACAGAGGTAGGAATCGAGCCCGGGACGCGTGCGTATGTGCTTAACTGGCGGTACAACTAATCTCTTATGCTAAAGTATCATTTATTATAAATATCGTGTTCCACTTTTGTTTAAAGATTGGCGGATCTATATTTATATATGATAAATATAAATACCACTACATAAAATATTCATCGAGCCGAAAATACAGTTAATTTAACTATAAAATACAGTGCTATTTTGTCACAGCAATAATCTTTTGGTAAATTTAATACTAAAAAAATAGTTTTTGCGAATAAAAAATATAGTAACATTAACTATATAATCTTAGAGAAAACCAAATGAGAAACTTACTATATTATATAGTTAAGTAAATATAGTTGAATAAAATATAATTAATGTTACTAAAAGCCCTTTACTATGAAATATAGATAAATTTCATAAAATACTTATTTTAGCTATACATTTTAGTTGTGGTTAAAAAAAAATCTGTATTTAAATTTTGTTATTAAACATTTTTATTAATATATCTTCTGGATATAAATCTATAAACAAATTTTCAAGTTTTTCTTTATCAATATACACATGAAAATCGGCAAAACATTGAATTTCGCTTCACATTTTTGGGCCATCACTTCATTACTCTACTAATCAATTACTTCATGTATTTGAAAGGTGAGAGTGTAAATTCTTTGAATAGTTTCTAAAGGTTTGTTTATTTAGAAGTGCGTTGATTTTCGGGGAAATACATTATAATAACTTCGATATTATTCGATGGTCAAATTTACTAAAAAATATAGTGTGATCTTGTGACTACCAATATTTATAGAAAATACAAGTTAATTTTAAGATTTTTTATACTTGAAAAATATATTAAACATTTACTATATATATTTAGCAAAATTGATCATGGTTTTCAAGTTAAAAGAACATGAACAATTTATTTGGAATTACTAATTTTAAATAGTAGAAGAAACTTATTTATTTTTATTAAACTTTACTATAACTTATAGTCATTATCACTACGGACTTTGTTTTCAGTGTATTATCTCAACACAATAAGTTTAAAGACAAAAAAATCACATAAAAAATTCTTGAAATTCGCAATAATAATTTATTAAAAAGCATTTTAAACTTACGATACGAGAGAGTTTTATTATTTATTAGTTTTATTATTTCTATCTAGTAATATAAGTATTATCTAGTAGTAAGTATTTCTATTTACCGGATGTTAATACAGGCAATACTATTTGCTTATGTTGCTACTAGTTTACTTTTGTAAATTTACGCACGTATAATTTATTACAATCTAACTTTTTATCCGGTATACTAAATAAGTAAATACACATTTCTGACCCATTCAATGATCGTAATATAAAATGTAATCATGTTCATAAACAATATACAAAAGCTCCAACAGTAGTTGGAAAAATGGAAAAATTTCAGCCTATCAATTGACAAACACCTCATTAATATTGAGAAGCGTTGACCACCAAAAATCAGTTTATTCAGCATGCTTGCCGCTGGACATTCGACAAGTTAATCCGATTGACGAATACACTGCAGTGCATTAGAACCACCCTGCGTCTCTTCGATGGATCTCTCCGGTGGCTTTTGGCACCCGCTGAGATGAGTGTATACGTACGTATACACATGCGCATTGGATTTCCTTATTGACACAAGTGCATGCGCACGCATCCTCATACAGACGAGCAAACACGGGAGGGAAAAAGACAGAGGGCGAGCAATGGAAGAAAAGCTGATGCAGCTCATTCGAACGGCCTGTTGAGCAGAACAACATCAGAGAACACATTGCCTCGGCTATTCTTCTCTTTCTTCTTTTGTGTTTCGCCCCCCCCCCTCCCTCCTCCACCTTTCTCACTCCCTCTCTTTTTCTCTTCTCTCTCTTTCCTACTCTTCGTACATATGTATATGTGAGCGCATAAGCCTCGTTTGCTCTAATGCCTTCTATGGTCCTTGCTTTTCACCTCGCCTATTCTCTGCAGTTTTCTCTTTCTCTCGGAGCGCACTGCACCTTCTTTTATTTCTTTTTCTCTCCTCCATGGAGCTCTCGATTGGCTTTTCTCGTTCGCTTGCGTGCTCCCGTTCCTGCGAATCCCTCTCGATTGAATGCTACTGCAGCGCCTTTATTCATCTCTTAGCGCCTCTTCTCCATTTCTTTTTCGCTCGGTGCTCTGCTAGATTCCTCCATCCCTTTCGCCGCCCAACTCAGAAATATATGCACTTCTTTCGCTTGCATGCGCACACGTTTTCTCTTTCTACCTTCTCTCTTTTCGCCTGCGCGAGAAAACTGCATCCAAAAAGTATTTCGCCTTTTCTAATGGCGAAATATACCGGGGACCTCGCGTTGAGCTTCTCAATAGGTATTTGTAGCTTCTATATCTCTTACGAAAATTTTTATAATTATTATTTAATTTTTCAGAGAAGTTACATTTTACTTCGTATATCACTGTGTGCTACAACGTTTATACGTTATAGTTCAGAACGTGTTTTAATTTTTTTCAAACCTATGTACACAATGTTGTAATGAAGCTATTGGCCAAAAATACTACCAAAATTCGTTGAAGGTGGTAGTAATTTTGGCCAATAGCTTCATTACAACATTATTAAACCACTACCATTAGCTGCATTTACCAATACTATGTACACAATGTATAATTTGAATATTTACTAAAATAACTAGTAGACACATAGTATTTTCGGACATAGTTTTTGATGTTTTTATTTATTTATTTATCCAGATTAATTACATGTGCGTAATTCTATAGAGATACACATACCTGTACATAGACTGGAGGAATACATTAGAATACTAACTTACATAATTAACTTACATACTAAAATTTTGACAAATATAGAATTTATATATTAAAACAAATAATCAGTATCTGCTCTTTAAATTAATCCTATGGTTACCCTGTTTTAAATATAAAGTTTTTTAATTTACTCTTTAAATTTTTAGCCTTATTCTTTTTACCATAAAGTTTCTTTAGTTCATTAGGTAGGGTATTATATGTTTTTAAAGCTATCAAATAACATATTCTTATTGCTAGAACAGCCTTCATTATTTTAGGTAATTGAATACACTTATTTCTAGCCTAGATTTACTTTTTTTTTATATATTCTGCTAAATCCGCTTAATGATACTAGAGATACGCGTACCTCAAGCGTAAATATAATATATAATATATTCAATGTGCTTATCCCATTTTATGTTATAATCAAATATTAACCCTAGGTATTTGTGGATTGCCACTTTTTTTTATTTTCAGTTTGTGTATGTTATGTGTTAAAATTGAAATACAAAAAAGAAGAAAATGATCCTTAGAACACCCTCTTTAAGGATCGATTGTTGGTGTCTAAAAACGTTTTTTGTTCGTTTTCGTATTATAAATACTTGCAATGTGATAGTCAATAGAAGAGACACCATTTTTAAGAAAATACTGCATTTTCAAGGTAAGGTAAATATCTTGAGAAAAAGGGGCTTTGAGAATTAATTACTGGTACTGGGCTTCATTTTTAGACACCAAAAATCGATCCTTATTAAAGCCCAGTATATCAATTTACTCATAAAGCATATGTGGCTGTGGCAAATATAATTTTCTCGAATGCTTGAATATTAGATTTTCTGATTTCCGAAATAGCTTGTTATTCCTAAAATAAGAGGAAAGCTCTCACACTGATGCTGTGCGGTATGTACTGCCGTGTCACATTTTACAGACACGAGGAAAGTTCATAATTCTAAAAGGGGTCGTACAATTGAATTTTTCCAGCAAACTACTTTGATTTTCAGGCATATAACGAGGAATCCGAGTAGAATCCGCTTAGGTGGCAAGTAAAGAGGGATTCTCGAGGGATAAAGGTGGGTACCGCTGCGAAAGTAAAATCGAAATTCGTTCAAAATTAGAGAGCAGAAACCTACACATCTAGGGGAATTTCTTATCTCGTGGGAAAACTGGAGAAATAATGTTACTCGGAACATAAAATCGTTAGTTTGAGTTATCAGAATATTTGAAAAATTAGGAAGCAAATTATCTGTTAATTTTCATGCAGACAAACGTGGGCTAGATAAACCCGTGAAGTAAAGCTAAACTTTAGAGTTTGATCGACTGTTGCTTAAAGTTTCTCAAGCATTAAACTGCACTTTGGCTACTAGTGGTACAGATGATGATATTACAGTTATAACAAAAAGTTATAAGACTTGATGCTACGAATCTTAGTACGTACCAAAAAATAACTAAATAGTTTTTTCCACCTATGTAGGTACTTTTATTATAAAGTTTTTAAGAAAATAATCGATTTAATTGTTCAGCTGAAAAGTGGGATGATGTTGTCACTTGGGAAATTAGAAAAATACCTTCATAAAAGTAGAATGCTAGAAAAGTAAAACGTATATTTCATTTATGTCTTACAATTAAAGGTTTTTTGTTATCCAAACAAACGTAAAATGGTCAAAGGTTAAAATAAAATAACGAATTTAATTAAAAGTTCAATCAAGTATGAAAAAGGCAAGAGGCAAGAGACGAAAGAAATTTATAGAGAATAATCGTATAATAGGATATAAGAAGCGAGTTCAGAAACTCAAATAAATATCTTTTATTATACTTGAGAAAAATTCATTTGTAGCTAATTGTAGAAAAAACTGACTTAGCTCTCATATTCTTTATAAATCATCTTCACAGACTTAATGAAAGTCAATTCACTAACCACACTGTCGATTCAGATTGCAATTATTGTATAAACATGGAATATATCTTAAAATTGTGAAGTTATCCCTGAGATACTGGATTGCGCCTGTCACGTGGGAAAAGCTGAAGTTGTATTTTCGGACTTTTCGGACCTTGAGCAATAACAACACCAAGATTTCCAACTTGAGTGCATACGTTATTGTTCTCTGATTTGTACTACCAGAGCCCTTGACAGCCCTTGCTTCTAGTGTACAGAGCCCGATGTTGTCGAGCGCGTTCAGAAAGAGACCAGTACTTTATGATAACCGAACCAGAGTTCTAAAAATATCGTATTTGCGAAGTTCGAAACTAGCACCATATTACAAAAGCGTTCAATCTCTATCGGCATTTGCGACCCAATTTCGATCGAGTACTATTTCATTCGTCATGCTTGTCTACTTCAAAAAAATTTTGATTTATGCAAGCACCTAAGGTAAGAGAATAGACAACGATGTCGACGGAAGTCGAGATAGAGGAGGGGAAGAATATAGCGGGGGTGAAAAAGCGAAAGAAAGGGGGGAGGGAAATTCGTTATCTTCTTTAAATAAAGAAGAACGCGGCGGAAAGGGAGATAAGTAAAAGGAAGTGGCGGGGAAGAGGAAGAAGAGGGGTGTAAAGGTGTTGGCTTACCCCATTCTTTTCGCAAACACCGCCGGCGTTTTTGAGGTCTCCAGTCCAGGCCAGCCCCAGAGTGCCCATCTCGAAGTCGCGGTACGTGAACATGTACGCAAGGCAGAACGCGTCGTAGTCTTCCTCTGTAAATGAAAACAAAGCTATGTAGACAGTGCTCTCTAATTAGAAATCTTTACTTTAACACTGACTGCGCCAATTTCTTTGAAACTCTTAATGAATATACATTTTGAAATAGTCACTTGTCAAATAATTCGATGTGGTCAACCACATTTTATATTAATTTTTTATTATGTTGATACTAATATTATGCATCAATTAGTTCAACGTTGATTAGTGTGCGCAAAAACGGCATTAAATAATATAATAATATTCACCAAAACCTTTCCGCGTTAGCCTTAATTAACATTCTTATAACATTAATAAATATAATAACTAACTTTTACTTAAGAGTTATCAAATACAAATCAATCTTGAACGATATTAGTTTCATAATATTTGGTGTGTAGGTAGTTTTTATTCATTTATAACAATTTTGTTAATAAACAATTAACACCCACTTGGGATTCAGGGGGTTAAAATACAAAAGGAAAACGTTGCTGGATCTGTGTACCTACTATCAGTCCCATCTATGCCGTGCCCGGACTATGTCCTCTGAAAGCGAGTCTCTGCGCACTTGTTATTAACAAAATCAGCACGAAACGCCCTAAGCCCGCGCGCGAGTTAAAAATGTATCAAGTTGGCTATAAAGTTTTTATGGACCGATCCTATTACGTTTTACGACAAGATCCGCGACCGCAAAAAAGCCGACCGAAAATCGATCTTCCGCGCGAACTCCCTCCCCTGGCCAGGCCATCATAAAAAAAAAGTAAAACATACACGCGCTGCGATGCCAGCAATATCGGCTCGAAATCAATAGAAAAATTTCGAAGGCAGCGTTCGTATAAAGCGTTTTTCCTCGCTAGTGCCACGCGGGGGTCAGAACTATAGGTGTAATGGTCCCCGACGCGTAAGAAGGCGCACAGACGGTGTATATATACAGCCGTGATATTCAGCACCGGAGGGAAATAAATGCGCTCGCGTACGGAATATCCTGTCCGCCCCTCCTTCGCAGCCAGGCTATATATGCTCATAGTGCAGCATGAGCTCGCTGGCCTCGATCCCCCACCCCTATTTTTTCTTTCATCCTCTTGTCGTAAAATCCCATTATCGCAATCTCAGCGGACCACTATCCCGGTACTTAATCCAGCGGAACCGGAATAATCTCGTTTCTTTCGTGGCGCGCCCCCTTCTCTATCATATTTTCCGAAAACTCCAGTATCAGCATCACCGAGCGAATGAAACCGACAGAAATATTGAAATGTCCACAATAATAAAATGCTCGACTCAAAACCAGCAGATCTCACTCATACTTCATCCTTGATGGCTATATTATACCAGATGTGTGGCAGTGAAGGGTTAACACTAAGCAGAAGCTCATCATATGCTGCGTCAATTCGAGGGGGCGATGATCTGCAGAAATATAGTTACGCGCTATAGCTAGAGTAGAAGTTGAAGGATCTGTGCCCTCACCCAGTTAGCTGGGCTCTTATGGGATCTCACTAACTGCCGCCTATACATCAGTCAGAGTTCGTATTGATATTTAAAGGTTGATGGTCATTCTATATAGAAAATATATGTTTTAGTTGATTAAACTTTACGTTCTAATTAGTAAAGTGCACTTAATGATGTGAAAGACTACAAAGAATATTTATATTCGATTAAAACGCTTTGAGGCTGTGTTGACCGAACAGTAAGTCCACTGTTACTCTAGCCTCTACATTTGCAAAGGAAGAGAGGTAAGAAGGAAGACCCAGAAAAAAGACTATAGTGCAGGAGAAGAGTGAGAGGGAAAATAAATAAAAAATAGAAAGGGAGAGAAAGAAAGGAAATAAGTTGCCCCTGGGAAATATCAGAGGATGTTAGTTGCCCGCGCGGCCAGCTTCGGTATCGAAGAGATACCAGGGAGGCAACTTATTCCATTTCAAAGTTTTGTGAACGATGCTGCCACTGCCGCGGAAGATTTCAGCGGTGCCGCCGGTGTTGCAGAGCCGGTCAGCCGTCAATAATGAGAAATGTTGGCCGCTGGGGAATTCAGCCGCGGACGAGGGCCCCCCGTTCTCTCCTTTACTTTCTTACCCTGCCAGGCTAGACCCACGTAACCTTTCTTTATTTATACGAGCTAATCCGAGTTTTTACGACAAACATTATGATAATTTCATCATACTAAATTGGCCGATAAAATTTCAAACATTGAGGGGAAACGCATGGAAAAACCAGGCATTTCATAATATTATCAGACACGCATTTTGTCGTAAAAAATTCAATCCTTACAAATGAGGATGATCCAATAGTTAATTTTAATACAACATTAACTATATCAGCAATGAATACAATCAATACACACAGTTATTGATCTATGAAGATTACAAAAAATACAAATTGCAAAAAAGAAAAGAATCCAAGATAAGATATATTATTTTCAGCTAATTATAAACAAAATTTTATCAATTGCAACTCAATTTTTGATCACGATATGAAATAGTTTTCATTAAAATTTCAACTAACTCTATCAATTATTTACAGAGAAATTGTTGGTCAATTAACTCGGGCGACTTCAGCATCATGTTAAGGGAGTGTCAATGTTCAAATAGAAAAATTAAAAACATTGTAAATATTATGTACTAGTAACATTAACCTTTTCCTAAGGAAAGAAATTTTTGTTTGAAGTTGGGACAACCTGGTATTTCAAAAGCAGAATTCGAAGTTGCTTCAATGGACTGGTGTTGAAGTCGAATTCGATGAATTTAAGATAAGAATTTTATTTTATTAAAGCATTATTCACTTATTGTTAGTTGGGTCAATTTATTACCAAATATTTAAAATTACTGCAAAGGTAGGTAGTGATTTATATTTTGGTTCACGAGATAGTTTAACTTGATATTACGCAAAAATGTATAAACATATATTTGTATGTTGTATTGGTATGCATCCTCTAGTTGGTCGAGCATGCAACAACAATTCTGTGTGTAAGCCTTTTTGGTTTGGCCACATTAAAGAATAAAGGAGAATAAAAGAGTTCAAGTTGGCGACCCCATACACCTCTCTCTCTCTCTCTCTCTCTCTCTCTCTCTCTCTCTTGTTCTCCCTTAGTATTCTCCTTGATAGAGAATCGGTAAAGACACAAACATGGATATGCGAACGTTGCACTCACAGAGGAACCGCGTACCATGTGGCCATGCCAATTCCTATCACGTTCGTAATACAAGCGAAGTTCCTAGCCCTTTGGCTGCGACGCGACGACACCGACATCTCTTTCTTTTCTTCTAACGCGATCTCGTGGTTTTCCTCCACAGTTCTTCAATCGAGTTTTCTTAACTGAACTGTGACTGTGTCGTGAAAAGGTCAGAAAAAGAGAAAGACGAATAGAGATACAATGGAAAGAGAACTAATAAACAAACTGACAGTGGAGATACATAAAGCAAAGAAGCAGAGTATTTTCTAATTTGATTTTCTTCTTCTTTTGCTTCTGCTAACAGAAGGCTTGGTAACGATGAAATTTTTCAAGTCCAAGATTACAATGAATTTCAATGTTTCGAACCTCTCTGAGTTGAAATATGAAGTTTTTAGAAAATATATATGCTCTCTCTCTCTCTCTGTGTGTGTGTGTGTGTGTGTGTCGGGGTGTGTGTGTGTGTGTTTTTGGCTTAATAAATAGGATCTGTTGGTATATCTTCAATTTTTTAATTTGTATAATTATAATAATTACGATTTTTACACAGTCAAAAATGATCGAAATCGATTGAAAAGTGTGGGCTGCAGAGTTATTTATTTGTACATAAATTTTCGATTTAGCGGTTTTATGAAAAAATGATCGATTTTAATGAAATGACGAGAAAAAAATGTTTCTATTTATAAGAATCTATGTTAAAAATTAAATTTTTGAAATTTTTTTTCCGTCCCAGTTTACCTGGTGACACTGCTTGCCAAAAAATACCAATAAAAGTCTCAAAATTCGTACTTTCAGTAGGTTTATTTTTTCTCACATATCGATTTCGTTAATTCATCGGAGCCATCTTAAGATGATCTCACACTAAACGTTTGTTTCACTGGAAAGGGGGGAGGTATTTTATCAGAATGGTAAAAGGTTAGATGGATATTTTCACAGAAAATTTTTGGAATCCGATACTGTAAATTCCGAACAGGAGCTATTCAGAACACATAAGGAATTACTTTCGAAAAGAAAATATCAGAAAAATTTGCGTCTATAAAAATTGAAAACAGATAGCATAAAATTATAAAGATACTTTTTACTAGAAAAAAAGGGCACGACTGTACGGTCCGGGCAAGACGAAACACCCAATTTTCTTGGATATTATAATAGATGACATTAAAACAATAGTGAAAATTGATAGAAAACAACTTTTTTTACTATATGCTAGTATGATTTGGGCATCCACGCTGATCAGGTTGATAACATAAGTGAAATTCCTTTTCAGCGCCGATTCTTACGATTTCACCAACGTAAGTAACCGTCTTTACTTTGGCTTTCAGATGCGCGACTTAGTTCAAACTGTGTAGGAGTTTACATATCTTATTTATATTTAAAGAAGTCGTCATTATAATTGAGTTATTCATTGTATTACATAATTATTTTTAAAAATATTAAAAATTATTAGTGCCGGGCAAGACGGCACGGGCAACGCGGCACTATTCAAATAGGAGAAAAGCTGATCGTGGCAGTTGGAGCCGAGAGTTTTTTGTATAGAGGGGGCAGAGTTAAACCATAAGAAGGATTGTTATTATTACTATTGCTGCACGCCCTTTAAAGGTTCTGTACGTTATTTGTATGATTACAGAATAAATGAAAGGGGTGTTTCATCTTGCCCGGCTGATTTTTCGAGCCGACAAAAAGTATACCTTCGTTTTTCTCGTTATGCAGAATTTTATTAATCCTATTTTTTCTTAAGTATAGTTTTATATTCTTTTTCGTTATTATAAATCCATGGAGAATATGTATATTATTTTAAAATATTTTCTTTTTTATTTATTGTTTATTAACGTTTTTCCTTAAGTGTGCCGTCTTGCCCGGGCTACCCCTATAGCTTTTCGAAATCACTGAATTTTCTACAATTTAATCATTAGGTAGAAATGACATTCGAAAAATTGATATCACATTTTACTGAAAATATTATGGCCTTCTTGCCAAATTTTTCGAATTTTGATGTATTGTATATTTTAAAACATTCCAACAATTTACCCTTCTTTCATTAGATATTCTAATTTATTTTTTTATCTTTCTGAGAAAATACCCATCTGATATTTTACCATTCTGAAAAAATACCCCCCCACCCCCCACACACACACTGGAAAGTATAAGATTTGTTTACATACAAAACTTTACAAAAAGTAAAATTTATAAAATACATATAATCATTAGAGCCACGTGTAATAAGTGATATCAATTCAATGTATAGCAACTATTATTATTATTTTTTTATCTCTCTTTCCTACTCGTACATTGTCTTTCAGATTTGTGCGGTATCGCCTTGGCGTAGGTGCGTTTGATCCTAACACCCTTCCCTTATTATCCCAAGCTATTCCTGCCTTCGCCCAGGATACACGAATACACGCGTTCAGTGTGGTGAGGGAACACCTCTATACCACGAGTGGTAACGCCACAGCAGGAAGCAGGAACAGCGGGCAGAAGAGTCAAACTTAAGTATTTTCAGGAATATATTCAGGGTATCCTCCCATACCTGCCGGATAAACATATGATCAACTTTTTCTTGCGAAAAAAAGTCAGAGATGCCCAGCCGAGATTCGAACACGGGTCGCTCAGCTATTAATTTACCTATTCAATAAAAATAAACATAGAAATATCGATATTTGAATGGTTTACAAAATAATAAATAAAATAGTCTTGCACTAAATCACAAATATCATAGTGAGTTTGATTAGTAGTTCAGAATGTGTTTGTCAACCACGTTAACAACAAAATATAAACACTGAAAATAATTTGGCGTGAAAGATAAATTCATGAATGTACAGCGAGGACACCCAGATTCTGTACGTTTGTTGTGCCAGTCTGTGAGCTCTCCCGTCCCTTTTCGGTGGCAGAAGACGTGCCGCGACATGTACCCCGCCTGTAGGTAGAGCAGGAGCCCCCGAAAAGGGACAGCTGCCTAACTGGCACAATATACATACATAACTTCCGAAGTGAATGCATAGGCACTACTTTCTACAAACTTAGTTTGCCGGTCTGTCCTATTAATATTATAAGATTAACCATTACGTTTTACAGAAAAATTCTGAACATAAAATTTGTGTGATACAAACAAAAAATGTAATCGAATTTTTTTTCGGAAAATAGTGAATTTTCGAGAAATTATGTTTAGAAGCTATTAAGCTCTGATTCTATGATTACAAAGACTTTTTAGTTTATTCCTGAAAAATTATTATTAAAAACGTAATAAAATAATGTCTTAAATATTTTGGAAACATGTGAATATATTTCTTTTCTGTGATAAACAATTTCGGAAAAGGTTAGAAAAAAAACACTAAAAAAATATTGCATAAAAACTAAAGCAGAACGCATTCTAAGTTTTGAATAATGTAAAATTAATTCAGGAACAAAACAAAAGATTCCCGTCTTTTATCAATAATTGTTTAAATTTGATGATGACATCTGTTTTACAAGAGATCGACATTTCGTTAAATTAGGGGTGGGTTTTTCATAAAAGTTGAATAAAATAGTGTAAATGATAAAATAATGTATTAAAATCACCCCTGTTTTCTAACCAGTATATTAATTTAGTAAACTAATAAGATTTAAAGGCTCCGAAAACATTTATGAACTTCATGCGATCAATGAAATTCATGCAATCAAAATCGAACTTTTTTCTAAGTTTTTAATCGGAAAAAACTCGTAAAAATACATGAGTCAAATGTTATTGTTAAAAACTTTAAAATGAAATAAAAAGTGTTATACTAGCTTTATATATGTCCAACATGTCTTTTTGAAAAAGTCAATTGTTCGCTTTTTACACATCCTACTTTTTTAATAAGTGCAGGAATAGGATCTTTTTTTGCATGAAAAGTGGATGGGAGGTCGGGTATATCGAGTTGTCATAACGGGAGACTAATTACTTTTCCTCCCGCTACTGCGGAAAACCTTGCTAGACGCTCGAAATCCTTGACTTTCTATTCACTTTCCTATGCAGAAAAAGGTCCTTTTTCATCATTTGAAATGAATGAATCATATTAAAACTATTGTTTTTTTCCAATGTTATATAATCTCTTCATTCAGCACTGCTTTGTCTGGGGAGTCGTGGCTGAATCTTCTTTAAAGTGGCTTTACCGCGAGAATTTCACATTAATAAAATTTGTTTACACTCGTTTATTCATATTCAAGACTCGAAAAATCCATAACTATACTTTGAGAGTGTTACGGTCTACTATTGTGACCTTTCTCATTTTTTGACTTCCGAAAACGTGTCCTAAAATTAGAGCAAAATCCCTCACCCGTATAGGTAGTACACTCTCCTATAGTAAGACAAGGTCTCAATACATTAGTTTGTGGCAGTCACGTGACAATGGTCAGCGGATTTTTTTAAATCAAGCAAAATTCAAACACGCTTTTTTTCTCGGATTGTGTACGCTATTTTTTACTATGATTTAGTTTTAATTAGTTTAAATAATAAGACAATTGGATAAATTTTTTTCAGCAAAAAAATCAAATATTTTAATTCTATTTTAATTATTTAGTAGTTCTAAATACTTAAGTTTCAAAATTCAAATAACTGATCCTCGCGGCTATTTCATGCAGATCACCAATCAAACCAATCTTTAAATGCTTCGCAATATCCGGCCATCGTTTTTTAAGAGTGGAGGGTCAAGTAAACTCTTTGCAATCGTTTCGGTGAAAATTGGGGGATCTAAAATTTGTATACTTTGTTATCGTCAAAGAGATGAATATTTATTAATTATCATAATTGATAAGAAAATAATTAAGGCTGCGGCGAAAAGCGTGCGCGTGCGCTCGAGCTCGCGCCTGTTGCAAGCATTATAATAGACGCGTTAAAACCATGCGAATCTGGAATCTGGCAGTTAATTATGAGGTAGGCGCTGCTCGAGGGGGCGAGGACGCCCGTTTTGGTTTAACGGTCTAAGCACAACCTAAAATTTCAGTTACGCCCTGGCATTCGCGCGCGGGCACGACTATTTGAACTATTTGAATTGCGCAGAGAGGTGGCATTCTGCTGCGCCATTCATAAGCGCACCGCTGTATAGCAGGGAGATGTACTCACCGGAAAAGAGCTCAAGGTATTTCTCCACGCCATAGTTGCCGGGGAAGCGGTAATTCGGGTCTCTCAGAGCGTCGCCACTGTGCACTTTCACCCGCTTTATCATGAAGCTGATATTGTCCGGTCGTCCGTCTTGATTAAAGTCTGAAAAAAAAACGTGAGAGCCTGAGATGAGCAAACGTGTGCTGAGTTCCTCCCGAAGCACGTTATTATTTTTTATACGGCCAGCCGTTGCGGAAACTCGCCGACTGTTAATTAAAAATATTAAAAATGTTGCTTTTTTGTAACTCCTGCGAGGTAAATATAAATGCCATGGAAGAAAAAGTACGTGACATGGGAAACGTTAAAAGAATACCATTTCATAATAGTATTTGTATATTAATCAGAAACTGAGCGAAACAAGTGAAATATTAATAAAGACAATGTTCATTACTTCATATATTTGTTCGCTATGCATAAAATGCACAACGTGACAAGGCGGATCGAGTTGCATCTAGCAATATGAGGATGACTCGAAAAAAGACGGGGATAGTCATCGGTAACACAGGGGAAAAGTACCCGTTATGAGAAAGGAAGGTCAAGTTTTCGGAGCAACCCCTGAAAATTTAATAACTGATAAGTCTATATAAGCTGTATAAAAACAAAATTTTGCGAGCCTCGCTCGGTCAGCAAACCTACCCAGCGGAAATGATCTACGACTTTATTCCCTCGTTGCATAATGTACCATTATTAAAACAATTCCATTCCTAGTTATTTCATTATCGAATGATTTTTATTAGTTATTGTAAAATCTACATATATAATACGCTCTCTTGACACTTACAGCCAAAGATATCTGTGTGATCTACATGAACAATGTTTCGCGGCTGACAATTCCCCCTCTTTTACTCTCTGCCTGCACATCTAACTGAAAAGCATAGCGATAGGCTTTTTCAATGAACTAAGATTTTAGGCTCGATCAATTCACGGGTCGATACGGGAAGGTACCTCGTTCATGCGCGGACGTCTTATTTGTTTGCGTTCTGTATTCTGCTTGTAAACTCTACTAAATTCGGAGGACTTTTTCTGTCTTTTTCTCTCTCCCTCCTCCTTTCTCGCTATCTCTTTGGTTTACGTCTGTATATCGGACAACATATAAAGTAACAAACATTCCACTGGGCAATCGGCTCAACATTTTATATAAATCTATGGAATTGAGTCAGCTAGGCAAAAGAGCACCCGTCAGAACAGTGTTCAACGCTCGCCAGGAGATAATGATTTTTCATGACTTTCTGCTTCCGACGGCGGCGTACAGAATTCCCTCTCGAGTTAGAAGTTATTCATACAGACGATATATATATATATATATATATAGTGTAGCTATCAAACGACGGCGCAATATATATATATATATAGTGTAGCTATCAAACGACGGCGCATGTAAATATGCAGTATTAGTTCGACGCGTGGATTGGGTTCACAATGTATATGTCGTCCCCGCTATCTCGTTCAACTTGGATTTAACGCTTTACGGATCAGTGAATAATACAACTAAACGGGATAAAATGAAGTAAGAAGGTGTTACAAGTGTGAACGATTTAAAGGAGAAATTAAATGGAATTTTGTTTTTACTTTAGATATTTTAAATTGAGCTTGCTCTCTAATTATTATTATTAACACATCGTATAATACACATAGCCACTTTTACAGCGGGTGCAGAGTATCTAATATAGTACAAATATTGTAAATTAATTAATGAACGCATGTGCTATCTTTCCAATAATATAGATTATTGCTTGTAAATTTACAATATTAAATGTTGAGAGCATCATGAAAGCATTCTCCTTTTACAAATATTTACACAACCTTTTCGGATACAGCTACAATGTGCGGGGTTAGCTTTTACAAGGTGTGTTTCAAATAAATTAGAAAGCAAGTGAAGCAGGAGAGCGATTAGGAACAAAAGAACAATCAAAAATAAATAAATAAAAAGAAGTGGAAAAGTGAAGAATGGAAGAACGAATATGAGAGATATGGCGTTTGAGGATTAATCATGGAAAAGCTCGACGACAGGCGGAAAATCGAGCAAGGCAATTAGCAGAGTTAAGTTTTCCCCGGTGCGAGCGACTAGGCGAGAACGAGAGACACGAGCTGTGCGTTTCCAATTGGCCAACGGGCTGCGGCAGGAGTGGTAGCGGCCTCGGCGGCAGCGCTGGTTAACTAGTTTATCTCTTAACTTCCTCGGTTTCGCGGCGGCTCTCTCCGTCTTGTTCTCTGTATACATGTCTGCCTGTCGATTTGAGCCGCGTCTTCAGCACTGAGGTAACCGGACGTAGCCGGCAAGCGCCGAAAACTTTCCTCGCTCGAGGCGCCGACGGATCGGGGCATTTCTAAACTTTTCAAATGCCGGGAGAGCAAGAAATATTGAGAGGTAGAAGCACGCGATTTGTGAGAATTATTAGTTCAATAATCAGTTGGAGCGGCACGGGCTTCGTTTTCTCCGCATTACTGTGAACTTGCAAAGTAATAAATGAAAAGCATACAGCACATCGGGACCGAATAACGCTCGTGTTGATACAACGAGTGCCGGGTAGAATAGAGTCTCGCTTTCATGAAATGCATCTGCTCTTCTTTGCAATTAAAAGGGTTTTTTCCTTTAAAAGCCTTTGGATGAAATTCAATTTTAAATTTACTGTAGTATTTTTTATTTTGCTTCCTCCTGGAGGAAGCTTTGTAACATTGAGAATTGAAGGTCTGTTAAAAACAGATGATATCTCGAGAATGCTTTGACCGATTTTTATTGGACAAGACTCTTCGGTTTTATGGACATAAGAAAATTTTAAAAGTTTCGTTGTTTTTTATTTTTCATATTATAATATTTATAAAAATACTAATGAGGAACACCATGGGGAGGGTCAACCCATAAATTGAAAACACGTCACATAATATTTTCCAACGTTTCGCTGCACTTAGTTGTCATTAGTATTTTTATTCTAAACATGGAGGGTAGTCAAATTTACTATACTTACAATATTTATATTTTCCGATTTAATAAAATCTTATTGGATAAGGTCCTACATTCCCTTTTTCAAAAATCTATAGACTGTCGTTTGTTATTTGTTAAAATACATTTTTTTATTTTCCGAGTGCATCAATAATACCTATATTAGCTTTATAGCAAGAGATTTCAAAGAATAGAAGAAAATTAAAAGAATTAAAAACAAAAACACAAATCTATATGGACATTTTCTAAAAATAGCGTATTTGACTTCCAAATGGTATATGTAAAACATTTCTAGTATGTTTCCCCAATTTTTTTTAGTATCACAAAGCTTTTCTAGAAGGAAGCAAAAGATAATATATATAAAAAAAAAAGACATCCACACATGTACATCTTCACTGAATTTATGCAATTCGTTTAAAATACGGTTGATATAGGATGAGATATAATAAGCATCAAATAAAATGTAGTATAATAAAAAGAACATAAACGCTATAAACAGTGAAGCTATATGGACTATAATTAAAATTGAATATGTCGAAATGGGTGAGAAACGGAGAAAAATTGTGTAGAAAAAATGGCTATTTTTTATAGTAGACGGACAGACTCGTTTTCTCACGAATATTACTACAATATATAGTAAAAATTGCTATTTATATATTAAAAATATAAAATAATAACAATTATTACTATCAATTATAGTAAATTTTATAAAAATTTGAGTCTGGCCCACGGTTAGTAGAGAAAATAGTAACTTTTCCTACAAAATTGTTGTCCGTGCAGGGTTATTTGAGAAGAGCTGCAAGTGTTTACCAAGTTTGAAGGATTTGAGTTTTTCGGGCTGCTCCAGCCCGCTCGTTGAACCGAGCATGTTACGCGCGCACTTCGAGCCAATAGCAGGAGGGTTCGGAAAGTCGTTAACACACAACGAGCGCCGGGCTGATTTGCATTCTCGAGTATCGTGTGTATAGAGCTAGGGAGGAAGAGTGAGAGAGGCAGAGACTAATGGTTATGCAGGGAATGAGACACCCACCTGTATGCTTGTAGATCGCGTTGACTTTCTGCACGTGCCTGGTCATAACTTCGATGCAGGCCTCCTCCGTGCCGTATCGCGCGAAGAACTGATGATCGGCCTGCAGATACAGCATACACGTCGTCTTGCGCGGATCCACCGTCGCCCGCTTATGCAGATGCCTCACGATGCGCTCCTGGTATAATCTGCTGGGAACCAAGTGCAAAATCAATCTTTATTGCTCTTTACACGCGCCAGCTTTTCAATTATAATGGGCAATCTTTTCACTCGTTGCTACTTTGCCGCAAACTCGTTAGTTTGACTCCGCGTCCAAGCGTTTAGAATTATGCTTGCCAGCCGAGAAAATGCTCCGCAGCGGTCAAATCTCATTTTGTTGCTTTTTCACCCCGACGTGCGCACACGAGCACATGACTTTAATTTAACCGTTCGCGACTTTTTCATTTTACGAGAAATGTTAATAGATTTTTCATGCAAAATATTACATGTGCGGACGTAAATTTTCGAGGCTAAATTACTATTATTCTTTACTTTATTTCGTGGCCTTTTTTAAACCTTAGGTATAATATAAATTTAGAAATAAACTATAAGCATGAATTAACCAGATAAAGATTTATTACTACTATTTTTGATAAATACTGTTTTACTTATGCATTGAGTTTTCACAATGTATAAATAGTAGATTTTAGCTAATATCATACTCTAAACATTATTAGTTTCTGAGTGTATTCTAAATATATGCAATGAGTCTAGAGTTTCATTAAAAAGCATTTAATATCATGAAAGAAAATTAAATATACAAAAATTTCATTGCTCTACAGAAAATTAAATTTAAATGTAAAATGAAAAAATTTTTCCTTAAACAAATTTGCCTCAAATGTAATATTTGGAGAATTATTCTAAAGTATCATTTTAAATTAATATAAAAACTTAAGGGATTTTATTAAAATTTTTCAAATACACTTTTCTATTGAGGGAAAGAGTAAAAGTTACACTAAACATTTTATTCAGCAAGTAATATTTACCTTTCACTTTATTGATTAAATTTATAACGTTTTAGACTTCTTTCGGAAAATAAATTTTCAAAGTTAATAAAGGCTATGTAAGTTATAAGTAATAGTAAAAAACAGAATTACTGTAGCTACTTTTATCTTTGCTTCAATGGGACGCACTTTCTTAGGATTGTAATTTCATTAAAAAGTGTTCGAATTGAAAAGAGACAAGGATGCCACTTCAGTTTAATAAAATCCCTTTTCTCAAGTGACGGAATTATTATAAAATAATTATGGTCCATATTTGTAGTTGGCAGCAGAAGCTCAAAAATAACAATTCTTTGTCTGGTTGTGCGAATAGCAAAAGATAAGACAGCACATACCTATCGAGATAATCCGTCTCAAAGTGCTTTTTGGAAAGACTATCGTTGACCTCCGGCTCCTTTGAGTAGAATCCGCCGTGCAATCGAACCTCATTGTCCAGCAAATGTTCGTAGAGTGGCTCCGAAGAGGACGAGGACGTACCGTTTGACGATCCAAGGCTTTGAGAAAAATCGATAACAAACAAGTAATTTCGATCGAACAACCAAGCTGTTCGAGGATCGTCGCCGTCGTGACATGGCGATAAGGAACCCCTCCGTTCGAGCCCACAAAGCCATTTCTTAGTTCAATTAACCGCTACAAGTATTTTCCAGGGAAAGAACGCGAGTCAAGTAGCACAATTTCCCCAATTTGTTTTGTTCCCTTTTTCGACTTAAAAACTTTTTTCATCAATAAAATGTCATTGAAAAATTCCACGTTGCATTTTTGTGAATATTGAAACTAAATGTATAAGAATAGGTTATCGCGACCGGGACTTTTATTAGAAAGGTTTGTACGCGCTGGAAGTACTATTACGCATGTTTAGAAAATAATATTTCTTAATGAATGAGCGTACCCCTTTAGTGATTGAGGAAGGTTGCCTTTTTTGAATTCTTGGCTGGCACAGCGCAGAGGCTGCGGTGGCTTCTCGACGTCCGAGGTGCGGTAGGCTATCGTGTGGTAAGGTGGCGAAGTATCCTCCTCCGAAGACAAATACCTGCTGGCCGGTTCGATGTAGTACTCCTCGATACCCGTGACCACGGTGCCGTCCAGCAGGCCGTCCTCCGTCACGACACCCTGCACCATTGCTTTCTCGTCCTCTGCGAACAAACCAATTCATATTATATATTAGTACAGTTTCTCCTTCATCATTATTGTCAACTCTTATTCAAGCATTTTGGGAGGAAATAGAATAAATATATCACTATATATGTAATTTGTTGTAAAATATGTTCGTCGAAGGTACACTGTTAAAAATTGCATGAAAATTAATGTACATACTGGAAGCAACATTTTATCGCGGTACATTAAAATTACTTTACATGAAATTTCATGCAAAAAAACATTAAATTTTAATGTACCGCGATAAAATTTTGCTTCCAGTATGTACATTTATTTTCCAGCAATTTTTAATAGTGTAAGGAAACTTCAAATGAATGTAAGTAGGAAAGATATCATGCTGACTAACGTTAATAGCACAGACTGACAACAAAATAAATGTGCCAGAGATTAGACTATGGATATCCCGAAGTAAACCGAAATATTACCTACTTTTTAATTTACAGTGTGACTATAAAATTTTACAGAACGTGACAGAAACTTTTTTTTCCGCTATCAAAAATCTTAGAAAATACAACTGACTTCGAAAAGTCACAATAATACCGGAGACAAAATTGCTCCGTCACAGGATCTTTATAATGTATAAGTACTACGTGTCCCCTTTAATTCTTATTGTTATTAATACAAATAATGTAAAATTCACAACAATGTTAGGACATGCTATAATAAATTCATAATTTGAATTCATTCATAATTCACGAATTGATCTTGTAATACAATATATACGAATATAAATTATGATTACGAAAGTCTACTAGTTAATTGTTTAATAAGCTGAAATTGTAAAAACTTATTCTGAGAATGATATTTCTAGAAACTTGTTTATATAATATACAAATGGCAGCGTTATCAAGTTAAGTGTTGTCGTCGGATTTTTTAACCGTTCAGTTATTCGCGAATCATGCTCAATGTTCTCGATGACCCCGTCCTTGTTTCAGCTTTTCGCCATGGCTAGCGCGCACTCGTAGCAATTAAAATAGTAAGAAAAAGGATTATTGCGGGAAATTGATGGGCAAAGTTCTCTTCCGCAAGAACCTCGCGAAATCGCGAGTAATAAAGCGATAACGTAGAGCCGCCGCGCAGAGCCGAGAGAGCGATACGACATAATTGGACCGGGTAAATTCCTTGAGTACCCTACGAGAGTTCCGCAAAGCAAATCGCGGACTCTGTAATTGCATCGCGGCAGCCTCGTTGCAGTTGCACATCGGCCCTGAACGCTCTACACACGCTCATATATATATATATATATTGTACACAGACTCACGTGGCATTCGCGTATACACTTAAGGATGCTCCGGCGCATCCCTCCTTCGCCCGATCCCTTTATCTTCATCTAATAGCTTCTCAAAAATCCTCTCTTGTCTAACTTGCTTTGCACTCCGACGTTAATCATTCTCGTCAAAATAACGAGGAAAGTTTCTCGTGGCCGTCATTATGTGCGTTTAAAATTAATTTCTATAATTTTTAAGCTAATCGCCCTACCGTTATGCCTTGGAGATTTTCGCTTCTGAACCGAACCATACATATGGAGAGAAAAGGTTTGGGAAAAATTCATAAAACTCATTGAATTTTTACAACGCAGCCCATTTATTTATTTGATAGCAGACTGGGATTCTTGGAAATTTTACGAAGCGGTCTAGTCATTTTTCCAACACTCTAATGTTACACTGCACTTCGCTATAATTTTTAATTGAAATAGACGACTAAAAAATATTATTTTCAGTTTCTAAATTATACATAAATTTTCTAAATTTTCTTCTGTACTTCAAGGTTTGTATACCTATAGTAATCGGCCTTTAGTTTATCTTGCAAGTTATACTATTATTTTCATTCGTACCTCAGTTTTGCTTCACGTGGAAGTTAGCGAAGATAAATGAAGATTCACTACTATTTGGATTCACGCAGGAAGCCGATTATGCATCTGTATTTTTCTGTTCAACTTGATACCACGCGTACGCTAGCACGTATTTCCCATAAAGCATATTATACGAGGAAATCTAGTAAAATTATCGACTTTTATATCCTCAAAAATGGCCATACACAAAAATTGGCAGCCCTGGCTTGGGTAGTGTTTTTATACGCCTTTTTAACACTCAATTTTATACTCTCATAACAATTCTAAGAAAATCAATATGGAAGGTCGTTTTCTCTAGTGACATTTTCTGTATCGCTTGTGTTTTTCCTATGCTAAATGGTTTTTTTTATGTTTTAAAAAACAATTCAAACGTTTAAAGTGTTTCCGATTTTCTAGTATAGTTCGTGATGCGAGAAAGATGAAGAAAATGGTCCGCCTGCCATAAATAGTTATTTTCGATACAAGTGTGCAAAGTGGGTCATTCCCGCACGGGTGTAGCAAAAACACTCGTGCAATGATGACCCTTTTTGGTCACGTGTATCGAACTCTATTTTTTTTAACGGAGTGTGTGAAACTACCCTTGTCGTTTGTTTTGCGTGCGCAAAGTGGCACTTTTACACACGGCGTGCGCAAAAGTAAATTGATCTGCGCATGTGCAACTTTTGCGCACGCCGTGTGTAAAAGTGCCACTTTGCGCACGCAAAACAAGCATGAAAAGTCGAGTTTTGCACACTCCGTTAAAAAAAAATATTTTGACCACTTTTGAAGCCGCAAAAGTGAATATTCTTCGTAGATTTCCTCTTATACGCGACAAACGACAATCAAAGTGTACATATAGATCTGCGCGTTCTATATGCACATTACAGCAAATTGTGACGTTGTTTTCGAAATTGCCAAGCACTCACATAAAAATAGCAAAACTTTCTTGTGTAATTTTGACTTATGTGATGATTTTTTAGTATGAATTACTATTTGTTAAAAAAACTATAGATGAAAAATAAAGTCTTTTGCGTTATCTTATCTTTAGGATTTTAACCAATAATTCCTAATGTAGATTTTAATGTACAATCCTTTCAGTTGGAACATATTTGAATTTCGCATCATGAAATTAGTTCTATAACCACTGTGAGCGATTTACGGCATTCACAATGCTTACGAAGCGAATGCGAAACTAATTTTGCGTTGTTAAATTCAAAAACTTTCTATCATTTGAACCGTAAGAGACTTAATGTAATGTAATGTAAATAAACCCTGAATATATTTAAATATAAACAAAAAATATAATTATTTAAAAAAAAAAAAATTATTTTATTTATTTCATAGTTTTATTGATTGCAACGGTTTTAAAAACTCGAGAACCAAATTCATAAAGTATATTGTTTCCTCCTAGACTAGGAACCTTTGTGATGGTAAAAAAAAATTTTTTTCTGGGAAACATGATAGAAATGTTGTATACCATCTTTACAACCGAAATACACTATTTTTAAAAACTGTCCGTATGTGTGTATATTTGGGTGTGAAGAAGTACACTGGAAGTGCTGAAAAAGTTTTTAAATTTCTTTTGCCTCTCTGCAGAGAAAAATTATTCCAAAAAATTACCATTATACTTATGAAAAAAGGATATATTTTAATTTGATAATTTTAAAAGAAAAAAGACACCTAAGAGTATATTCAGTGATTGGAAAATAATTTTTTTATAATAAAATACTAACTCTGCGTTTGATGACATAGTATAATAATTTATATTTTAGATTTTCTTCATTTGAGACAAGATGTGAAAGTGGCGTTATATGCAACGACAAATTCATACCGAAACTCCGGTCACACAAACAGTCACTAATCTGAGATAACTTCACCCCCCCCCCCTTCTTTCTCTCTAAGTCTCTGTCCCTCTGGTAACACAGTCTCTCGCAGCCTTGCGCATATAATCGAAGTACAACGTGAGTCTAGCAGATGTCTCCTCTCGCTGAATAGACACGAGCCAATCCGGCACATGGCGACGGCAGCACGGTGACTCTAATTATGCCAAGATAATGGCGGCGAAATTAATACTGGGGCGTGATGCGCTTGACGGATAAGCGAGAACACAGAGCGTCGCCTCAACGATAACCAAATCGTCCGTGGCAAAATATATCAGCTTACCTATATTCAGCCCTCTTGATTCTCTGTGCGACGAGGGAAAAGCGAGAGCGCGCGAGTCAAGCGGAATTATGATTAATTCCTCTGAGCCAGGAAGATAAATCCGTGTGTGAGAGAGAGAGAGAGAGAGAGAGCAAGAGAGAGGGAGAGAAAGGGAGGGGCAGAAGATAGGGCATTGCCGAACAACGTCGCGCGTGCGAATCGACGGATTTAATATCGTGGCTAGAAGCTGACGTCATTTCCGGAAGTCTCAGTTCTCAGTGAAATTATGAAAGTAATAATTTCATCCGTAGTCTTTCTCCCCTCCTCTCTCCCTTTCTCTCTCTCTCACTCTCACTCTCAGTATTCTGGTACACAGGTGTTACGCGCGTAACGCCTACAGATTTCAGTTTAAAATGAGAGTTTCACAGTTTACATATACGTAGAATCAATATCAAAGATCAATTATGAAAGAATTAAATAATTCACGTTTATATATGTCATCGAAAATCAGAAAAGAGTAAGTTTTGGTAAATCCTCTCTTAAAAGAATGATGACGGAAATGTGAAGCCGAAATAAAACCTTTGCGATTGGTCAAGTCCGTTGAAAAGGAGCTCGTGATTGGTCGATGGTAACGTTAGCTGTTCGTTTAAGGTCTTAGCTGATTGGTCCTAATAATAACCACAAAGTTTGGAATTTTAGAAAATATTTAAACTAAAAATATAAGTCATTAATAGTATTAATGACTTAAAATTTGGTTTTGTATAACAAAAACGTATTCAAATATTGTCTGTAGTAAACTATGAAGGACTATGATTATTGTTCTGATTACAGTCAATTTTCTAACCTCCAAATTTTGGTATTACAGGAATTACCTAAAATAAATACAATCTAAATTTCAATAGAAAATATTGGATAAATGTGCGTATGGTAAAAGGTAAAATATTAATATTACTTGTATAGGTTTAAGCAAGGTAAAGGAAGAGCGCGCGCAGCGCGCCTGAACTTGCTATAGTAATATTTAGTGATTAATATTATCTGTGATAGTAAGTATTACTATCAGTTATATGTACTCTACTCCTTTTTACAAAAATTTTATGTTAGTTTTTTCACTATTTTAAATTAGTAAAGTTTACTTAACCTAATATGTATAATTTTACCATATTCTTGTAATAGTATATTGTGTGCCAAGCGAAAAGTGGGTCTTTTTAGACCGAGTGCGGGATTGCAGTAGCCAGTGAGTGCTCACCAGTGAAAGGTGAGCTTGCACGAGCCGATGGCGAGTGCGTTTACGAACCGAAGACGAGTAATGCAACCCACGAGGTCAAAAAACCCACTTAGCCTTTGGTGCGCACCATATTTTTGTCAATATGTGCATGTAAAAGGACCTTTTCCTGCATAGAAAAGTGCATAGAAAGTCGAGTATTTCGAGCGTCTAGCGAGGTTTACCGCAGGAGAGGGAGGAAAAGTAATTAGTCTCCCGTTATGACGACTCGATATACCCATCCACTTTTCATGCAAAAAATATCCTAGTCCGGCACTTATTAAAAAAAGTACGATGTGTAACAAGGGAATAATTGATTTTTTCAGACTCGGATGATGATTTTGAGCACTCGTGTATCACTCGTGCTCAATCATCATCCTCGATAGAAAAATTCAACTTACTCCCCTAGTTGCACAATCTACTATTTGTAACGCAAGTATATGGATTTTCGCTTTTTTTTGTTCTAATGTACTAAAATCGACAGCGGGCGCCTCAGTTTTTACCGCCCGCTGGTCGGCAAGTGGTCGCTTTCGGCTCTATTAATAGATTCGAAAAACGCGATTATCGTGCTTACGGTACAAAAAAGATATTGTGTAGTATGTATCATGATTTCGTTTTAGTACACGATACTATGGTTATATAGCCTATTCAAATTTGTAAATATCGTGTAAAATATGGTATCCTCTACTATTTTTTAGTATGGGTATCATAATTTGATTAACAAACGCTTCTTTATTTTATGATTGTGTCAATATAGCACTATAAAATCTAGTACTTTTATAGTAACAGTGACCATAATTTTCTCTCAGTGTATGTAGGTCTAAAATATAAAATTTTTTTAATGAATCGTTCATATATTGCATGATAAGAAACGGTATGACATAGTATTAATAGACAATCCTGCAAGTAATGGAATTAATATATTACGCAACTAGGGAGGCAAAGAGTTGGCCATTCCAGAGCACGTGTAGATTGCCACCCGAGCCGAAGGCCAGGGTGGCAAACATGTGCTCTGGGGTGGTCCTCTTTATCCCCGTATTGCGTATACGATTTTTTTGCCTGGCGAGGCCGAAAATACAACCTTCGCTATCAAGCGCCGCGAAAGTGGTACTTGCGGCCCACTAAGAAAAAAATCAATTTTTCACCATTTTCTTACGTTATTTTTTATTGCTTGTTATTTCCTCAAAAATTTACTGTTTACTTTTATAATATTTTTGCTTGTTCTTATACGATAAATAATTGTAAAATGACAGTCAATAGAAGATATATCATCTTCTAACGTTATAGAATATTTGAGATTAGATTGCCCATATCTCAAGAAAAAGGGCCTATTTGAAGGAATTATGAGCACTGAGCGTCATTTTTAGATACCTACCAGAAATCGAATTACAAAGCCCCGTTCAAATCCACTTTCCTGTGGGTCTACACTTGTCTTGTTAGTAGGCTAGCTTGTTACATAGTGAACTATATTTTGCTTTTCTTAAAAAAAAAATCATTAGGGCATACTGTTACTATAGAGTTTTTTAACTTGTCTTTAACCTTTGGCAGAATAAAAAGAATAGCTCAGTTACAATGAATTGTTTTTTTATTTTTGTATAATTATTTTTACGAGCTGTAGGATATATATATTTGGATTATCGTCTGTGCCGCTCTTGACTATATCTTATTGTCTACGCTTTAAATTTTTAAGATAACGTTAATCAAGGTATTTGTTCAACATCAACATATACCATTAAGATATTTTATATTTTATGGCTCTCTTATCATTGATTTATAATAGATTTATGACTAAAAATAATATTCAAACTACATTGAACAATATTCAGAATGTCCCTAAAATTAAAAAATCCTTAAAAGAATCTATAGGTATGTGTTTAGCAACTTATATAAAAAAACGACTGAAACGAGAAAAAGGTAGAGAAAAAATTCTCTAAAGCAACGAATTTTCCATTATATGCTGCAAAAGAAGAAGGGAAATCTCTTCTCCGCCAGTATGCAGGAGGCGGCAGGGCAAAGCGCTTAAAAATTACATTTTCCCGGTAGGGTCGTGAAATTAATACGCCTTAAGGCGACCTCTGAAGCTGTGGAGGCGCATTTGATAATCCGAAGGTGTGCGCGTGCGCGAGCTTGCGAGAGAGAGAGAGAGAGAGAGAGAGAGATGGGGGAGGGGGGATTCTAGCACTGTCGCTTCGCGCCGGGGCTTAATTGGAATCTCCCTCGAAATTCCGTAGTCTAAAAGTTATTTGCACAATGGGGATGGTATAATCTCAGCGAGTTTTAAGTAACTTAGACCCCCTCCCCTTCTCGGTCTCTTCGTCGCTCCCCTCCGCAGCATCTTCTGTCCTGTTCTAATCTACTCCCTCTCGTTCGTCTTGTCAGTTCTGTGTCTCTTCCGTCGTTCAAACGATGATACACGGAAAGCATTATCACTACGGAAGTAATAAACATTGTTAAAGGAACTTTTTTGCGCTTTCTCTCCTCTTTCTCCTTTGCCAGGTTTATGCCTGAAATATTTTGGGATTTGGAAGTGATGCCGCTACTGACTGCAATAATTTTGCTACTTTTCGATACGCTAAATTATAGTAGGATCGGCATTTTCATTCCAAAATTAGCATTGTTGTGTATATACTCTCTAAATGTAAAGTAGTGAAATTTCACTATATGAATAGTGATAAGTAGGTCACTTCCAAAATAGTGAATATGCACTCCAAAATAGTGGGCATTCACTACTTCAGTAATGTATATCAACTTTTTCAAATAGTGAAATTTCACTACTCTACATTTAGAGAGTACTATTTATGTTTAATATTAAAAACATTTTTATTTTCGTTAATTGCACAAATTTCTGGCAAAAAGTGCGTATAGAAGTAAACTAAACTGCACACTTTTTCGATCGAGAAATGGATATTACGACTAACTTATAAGAGTATCGAGTCGTTTGTGATCGATACATTCATTTTTAGAACATATAGTAAACTACGAGCATTGTTTGTTATATTTTAAAGATATATACTTGCCAATTCTAATTGTTTGAAAAATCGTACATTTTTTAGAATATTGGTTAAAAGTCAAGCTCTTCTCAAAAGTATTCCAAAGCATATCAATTGTCTAAGCTAATGAAATCAATAGATCTCGTTAGGTAAACAGCGAGTCTTATGTATTGGCTCATATTTATAATGTTTTTTCTCTTTTTATTTTTTATTCACTATACAAATCGAGTTTAGCAACTATAAAAATGTTGTGTAGACTTATTTTTATTTATTTACAAAGTATGTAATATAGACATAAATAATTTTGGTTTATATCTATACGTGTATTTGAAAATGAGTAAATGACTTCCGCTTCAGGACCAGATCTATACTATTAACTAAATTATCCCAATCCATCTTATCTATTAGGCACGCGAACGCTCATATTTCATCAGGAACTTTATACGTGTACAAGGACAAAAGACTAGGAAGGAGAGAAAAAGCGCACATGAGAGTAGAAGGAAGAGGAGGAGAAGGAGAGAGGCTAGCTGGCAAATCCGCGACGTCGGTATATGTAACGGTAATATATTGAGGTTCGCGAATTATACATGGCGCGTAGCGCTTTCCATTTATTTGGAATCATATACGGACGATTCGCCAAGCATGAAACTTATTTAACGAAACGTTTGATCCGAATATAAATGAGGGGCGCGCAAGCGTACCGTCGAGCTGCGATATATCAATGTTCGATTCACCAGCGTCAGCTGGGTATGTTATATATACCCGGTTATACCTGCAAACGGAGAGATACACGCGTGTAATGTACCGCGCCCGAGGACCAACAATATTTTTCTCGAGCTATGCATTCGCCGGCGAGACAGCTGGACTGAGCTGGGAACGAGAGACCCGAATGATAACGCGGAACGGAAAACGCTTTATCTTTCCCGCGTACGTCTGTCGAATTATTAAAGAAACACTTTGCTAGCGTACTTATGTATGGTTTTTACCAACTTATTTATGCAGCCTTATTTTCCGAGAAGCTTATCTAACCTGGCTTTATATTAGTAGAGCGAACTCTTTTAGATTTTAACATATTTGTATATATTGGAAAGTTTCTGATATATCTTTATTGAAAAACTTACGAATTCTCAACGTCTATATTCTCTCTTCAGGAATAATCGTTGACGTTCTCTTTTAGAAAAAGGTGAAAGAGAGACGATGAAGCGCGATATAAAGGGCAAAAAGCCTAAAAGGAGAAACTGGCCCGCTCCTGATAGTCCGTATAATACTCGAGGGAGGACGGCGAAATACGTAGGAAAAAGCTAGGCTAGACCCAGAGTCTGAAAGGCGACGTGCCGTAAAAGGGCGGAGGCGGAAGAAAATGTACGTACCCGTATAACGGTGTATATTTCTGCATGCACAGGGGGAGAAAGCGAGGGATGGAAGTGCGGGTACGGGGGAGGGGGGTAAGCTCGTGCTGTAATGAAATATAAACCCCATGAAATCTGCAGGTGGACGTTGATAGAGCTTTGTTTTACAAAGGAGGCCAAACTGAGGTGCATCGCTACCTACGCGCATCTCTATACCTAGACAGGAAAAGCGCGGGACGGGCTGACTATGATGAAGCAGGGCGCGGTCGGTGCTATTTTTTTCCTCTCCCTTTCTCGCTCTCTTTTTCAGGACGAGCTCGCGTGTGCGCATACGCGCGTCCTACAAAGTTTTATGTATTTCAGGGAATATTCTAAGAATTACAGCAGGTTTTACGCGCGTGTACACCGAGGCTCTTCTTTTACAGCTCGGCCTTTCCGCAACGCGCGCGATGAATTAAAGACGGCGGCCGCGCTTGTTTATGCATTAGCGCTGCTCCTTTCTTTCGGATCATGGACGTTTCTTCATCCGCAAGTGGTCGAATTAAATATTTCGTAGACGAGAATCATATTTCATTCTGAAATTTAGTTGATTAATGAGATAAGCCCTGTTGTTATTCGTATACTGACATGAATTTTCCATGATCTTGTCGTACACACTTATGGGGAAAGTTCACAAAATATGGTTCAACTGAATTAAATATTTCGATTATTGTAGCAATTTTTATAAATCCAGAGCTTATTACCATAGGTGGATAATAATTATAAGTAATTTACAATGTGTCCCGTCAAAATTCACCGACCAGCCACGAAGAAAAACTATGCAGAAGTTTTTTTCCAAAAATGACATATTTCTGCATAAGATGAGTTTAGGGACTTATCTCCCGCGTAATTTGGTATTAAAAATTAATTATATTAGTAATACATATAATTTGTTTTATATTATGTATGTTTTAATTTATTTTTTAAGATAATTTTGGCCTTAGGGGCTACTAGGTATTAAAAGACCACCTTAATTACTCATTAAGGAATTGGTATTTTTTTGATGAATTTAAACTAATCTTGAAGCTTTTGCCGTCTGCTTTTATAATATATTATTTGAGTAAGATAAATATTTATAAAGTTATGATTAACAGAAATGACATCATTCTTAAACAAAATAAGAAATTTGGGATTAGGTAGTTCATATTTTAGAAAAGCAGGACTCAATTAGAGAAATTAATGGCACAGCGCTATAGGTGCCAAAAATCGACTCTTAAAGATTCGACGAAATTCATTTCCCATCGGGCTGTATTACTTGTCAGTACTGTTTCTTTGTTTGATTTTACTTTTCAATAAAATATTTACTTAAAGTTTCTTTATAAAATACAACTATACTAAATATAACTAAATAAATGAAACTATATAAAATATTTCACTGTGAATTGATTGGTAACTTTACTTTTTGTTATTCGATTTTTATGAAGAAGAAAATTGAATTGATATTTGTATCGAATTACTGTAGAAATAAAAATTTAGGGTGCATTAGAAGAATAAATTCCGTTGGTTATTTAACAAGTAGCTAGTTTTTATTAATGTATTTCTGATACAATTTTCCACATATTGAAATGAAATGGTATTAAGTTGGGTAATAGTCGAATTATTCCCGTGTGTAACTGCTAGAGTGAGCGATTTAGCATATGCTTTTTTATTCAAGCGTACGTGCGAAATCGAGCTTTACGCCCGGAGTGTCTAAAAATATTTTATGAAAAAAAAAAGGGATAATTCTATTAAATATTGATTACATGAACATTGTATTTCAAAACGGAAAAGACTTATGTGTGCTCATGATTGTCTGAAACATCAAGCTAATACGAACTGAAGCTACGTGTTAGTTATGATAGACATTTTAGGTATAGTTTTAATTTCGTTCAGTGTATCGGAAGAAGAAGTGATAAATTTTAAGTTAGATAATAAATTTGAAATTCAAAGTCCAACATCTCTTACGTTTACATTATCTCAAATTTGAATTGCATTAATTCAAAATAATTATACGATATCTAATGATAACTTAATTCGATGAATTCGTTGCCCGTGCGGGCTAGAGTCCTCGAATCCTGTATCGCCGTCGTCGTCGTCTCAAAACGCCAATAAAGTGAGAAGTGAGAAAATTTGTTAGCTTAGGTACTAGCAATAAGGGGAATTCGACTTTTTATTAGCGAAGGGTAGAAGGTAGGGAGAAAAAAAGGGGGACATTGAATGTAGAACTCTGCAAGAGCCATTCGAGCGTGAAGATGGTTTTCACTCGGTTGCGGATGATGGTTACCAGTAGTTTTGTTCGAACAGATAATAGTAAAGCCACCTAGGCAATTTCATTTCGTTCAATTTATTTTAAGTAACCAAACTTCTCAGCTGAAATTTATCAAGAGATTACGAGGCTTAATGATTGCTTGTTAGATAAGATAAGAAGAGTTGAAAAATATTTACTACACTTTAGCTAAATCTTAAAATTTAAGAAAATTTCAGTATCGCCAAAAAATTTCTGATTTTCTTCTTTCACTGAAGCTATAAGTCTTGGGTTTCAAAGTGATACACCAAGGATCATGTCTTATAAAAAATAATAACAAAGGAAAAACAATTTACACTCGTTTTTGCTTTTTAAAATGCTTTTGTAATTCTATTTTGAAAGTAAGAAACTTTTACTCTTGGTTTTTAGGCCAATACTTCATTAATACAAATATTTTTTTATGAGGATTATACAGTTATTCTCCTGTAATATTGACGTGTGGTTTACTGCACGTGCGCAACGTATATTTATACTGTATAAGAGTTGTATTGTGAATAGTATCTACTGTACGTGGAAATCCATTATTTTCTTTTCTAATTTTTATTTTAATTCTTATAATTAGTTAGACCAATTAATAAAAGACTCGAGACGTCGAAAAAAATTATTGAAGAGTTTATTCTTCAAAATTTAAGACAGCAGAATCTTTAGATTCAGAGCCTTTATTTTGGAATTGGAATAATACAGATCTGCACGGTACAAGGGTAGTTGCTTAGACTATTGAATCTGCTAACTTATTTTAACAATTTTAAAATACTACTTACTAATTACACTGAATTTCACTGCTACTTCAAATCCAATCTCAATTGGATTTCAACTTTATAATCTCGTCTCGAATATCAATTAAATCTTAGTTTATAACAATAGATGAGAATTTAACTACTTTCCAATCTATTTATTATAAAATCCATGCGCATCGATTTAGATAAATTTAAATTATAAAAAAACATCGTAAAAATATACTAAAATTTTCCGACTTTCTGATCATCCTACAATCTTTATTAGTATCATAAGAACATGATTAATTCATCTAAAATGAAGAAAATAAGTATTATGAATATACTCGAATTTGCTTAAAATCATCATAAATATCCTACTAATAATATTTCCCAATTTGGAAATGCCGCGGCCACTACAGATATTATCACTAATTCATCCACTATAAATTTATGGGTCTGAAGTTAATAATTTGTTACGATTGATTAAAGTTATTAACCCTTTAACGCTACAATTGCAGTTTTTGAGTACTCAATATTCAAGGAAGTGCCAATTGACGAAAACAAGATAAAACTTACTCAAAATTCATAC